>JAVGWX010000021.1:49172721-49400221 GCA_036924085.1 Ariolimax columbianus
CTGCAACATGTTTGGATGTTCTGAAAATTGGCGTTTGTGAGAATCTCGGTGTCTGGGACCCTATCCAACCATTGCGTTCTCTATAATCAACGGAGGCTGCTTGTTTGGAAGTGGTTTATTATTCTAGCATGACATGGTGTACACTGGCCCACAGTAAGGTAATGGGCACCACAGGGCGGTAGATTTGAGTTTCGTCTCAAGACCGTGACTCTATCGACCACATACGCTGTTGCGCAGCCTCCCAAGGCAGCACTGATCTTGGAGATTCTATTGCTGATCTAAAAAATGTACTCTATAGACGTGTTTTTGTTGTTGTTGTTGTTGTTGAATGTCCACAATGAGTAGGAAAAGGACGTTAAGTGGCTGGTTGCAGTAGCTTTCCTTACATTCCGAGCGTGCTGGTGAAGGTGGACCAGGGTCCTCCAGGTTGGTGGGCTATGCTTGACTATCAGCGTGTCACTCACTACTAGAGAAGTTTATATATGTCGTGCTAGACAAGTTAAATAAATCGTTCAAGACAAGTTATATAAATCGTTCTAGACAAGTTAAATAAATCGTTCTGGACAAGTTTGTATATGTCGTTCTAGACATTTAATATATCGTTCTAGACAAGTTAATAAAATCGTTCAAGACAAGTTATATAAATCGTCCTAGACAAGTTAAATATATCGTTCTAGACAAGTTAAATATATCGTTCTAGACAAGTTAAATATATCGTTCTAGACATGTTTGAAGACAATCTTGCTTCCAAAATGTGTTATTATCAGCATTGACTGGTTGTGAGGCTTGAAGTTGTAGTAATGAATAAGCTGACAATAGCTAGATACTCGTAGCTGGCTGGTTACGTTATGGTCAGTGACCCTTAGCTAACCAAGATCCTATTCCTCCTCCAAGTGGCGGCCTTGGGAAGAGAATACCTAAGTCTAATGAAGAGATTAGGGCTCGAAGAGGGAAGACAAATCTGGCCCCAAAAATGCAAAGCTGAAATCGGATGTGTTGGGATAAAAGGCGCGGATATCAAAGTCTAGCTGTAAACTACGATAGAAGGTCATTCACGTTCTTCTCAGGACGAACACTAAAGAAGAAGAGGAAGAAGAAGAAGAAGAAGAATAAGAAAAAGAAGAAGAAGAAGAAAAAAGTATAAGAAGAACGAGAGCAAGAAGACCAGGTGTAATGAAAGCCCAAAAGTGAAGCAAAGAATAGTAACACTGTAAACTGCCATACATATCATAATATGCGAGTAAGAAGAATCAGACACAGGGCCGCTTTCTCCGTCATGTCGAATTTTAAACCTCAATAACTTTAACAATTATAGGTAATTTGCTGTATCGTCATGTATTTCTTAAAGACATATGCTCCATACGGAGCTGAACAAGGTTTTGATTGATTCATTAGTTGTATGATACACCACATTCAAATATACCATACTGATTGTGTTGATAATCATAATCTGAAGTTGGCAATGACTTCGTTATCACAAGTCTGAACTTGACGTAACAAGAGCAACTTGTTTTCAGCATGTTGTCACTCGTCGTTGCTGCCTGACTAATTCGAATGGAAATCAATGCCATTTTGTCAAATCATGGCTTTAATAAGCACTGTAATGTTTATTGTCAGTTTTAAGTTGGAGGTACTGTGTAATTTCAAACAAAATATGTTATTTGTCGTTTACAAATATCGAGAAATGTGTGATTTTGTTCTCAGGAATCGTCTTGTTTAAGTCTGGGATAAAATGTCGTTATTTTAAATCATTCTCACTCTTGTTGGAAGTCAGCAATACGTGCGATGTATGAAGACAAGATCATCGTCTTTCTTGTTGTATTTTTGCAGTAACTTGTTATATAAAAGAAGAAAATCGTCGTCTTTTTTATTTTTTGTATTTTTGAAGTAACTTGTTATATAAAAGAAGAAAATCGTCGTCTTTCTTGTTGTATTTTTGCAGTAACTTGTTATATAAAAGAAGAGAATCGTCGTCTTTCTTGAGACATGCCTGGTGGTAGCGGACACATAGAGATGGCGTGGATTTGTGGGCGTGTCTTCAAGTGTGCCCCAACGACCTGCTCGGTTATGGGATGAACCAAACTGAACTGAGACTAAAATCAGAGGCGTATATTTGAAATTCATTAGTTTGACCTTGCCACCAATGACAAGCATATCTGTAGATTATCGTATATGTGACAGACCATCGCCGTCACGACGTTTATGTAGCATGCATCCCTGAGTGTCTCAGCACGCCAGATCCTGCATCTGGATTTCGATGGAAAAAGACAAAGACGTTGTCCCACACATAGGTTCCCCCGATGTAGTCTGCACAACACCTGTCTGTGACAACCACCCCCTCGTCATCACAACTATACACATAACAGTCTCGACCATGACACACTCACCAGAGAGGGAGGAACATTGCATCAGGGTAATACAGACATCACACGCAATGCGACTAAAGTAGTCACCAGGGTAATACAGACATCACATGCAATGAGACTAAAGTAGTCATCAGGGTAATACAGACATCACATGCAATGAGACTAAAGTAGTCATCAGGGTAATACAGACATCACATGCAATGAGACTAAAGTAGTCATCAGGGTAATACAGACATCATATGCAATGAGACTAAAGTAGTCATCAGGGTAATACAGACATCACATGCAATGAAACTAAAGTAATCATCAGAGCAACGTACTGTAAAAAATTGAAAAAAGACTACCCTGGCAACATAGACAACCATGCTTACCACAAACTCTTCAGACAAGACCAGGTGATCCTTTTCTGGCTACGCACAGAACACAACAGACTGAGAGATGTCATCTATACAACAATTTTAAGTTTGGCACTACGGACATTTGTGCCTGCGGCACAGCCCCCATGACCGCAGAACATATTTTGCCCACTGTATACCGACAAAAGAAGTAGCATTTGGCAACATAAAGTGTCCTTCCACGAGAAGCTGTACGGAAATGGACGAAGCCTTGAGTCGACTGCTGTCTCCGTTATTGAAGTCGAGGTCTGAAGACGAACGAAGTAGAAGAAGACCATCAGTCGTGGACTGTCGATGCGCCAACCCTTGGTGAAACCGATTATTGTATATTTATATTATTGTTATATACATCTTGATGCAGGCCGCAACCAGATTACAGTCATCATAAACTTAGATGCGACATTGACTGTGTTCCCACGGAACTCTTCCTTTTGGATGTTGATCCTCGACTGTGCATGTTCACATACTTCTGACATCTGAGAAGCACCGCTCTAACATACAATTGGAAATATCTGTGACAAGTCGTTTGCCTCGTGTTCAGACGGTCATGGATCGAATTCGTGAAGCATGATGACAATTTTTCTGGGGAACCCTGGCTTCATCGTTGGAGCTAAGGAGTTCGTGCCTTGTGCGATGCTCTTGGCAGGCTGGACACTGTTATGTGGAGAGAGACGGAACCATATGGGGAACCCGAGGCGATGAAGTTGCCCGCGACTTTAACCGTTGACATAAAAGTTCTAAAAAATGGCGGCGGATTTCTTTTATGTTTTACTATTACTTAAATTGCATGCAAATAGGACATGCACTTTACAATAAGGATTTTTTCTACTATATTATAGTTTTGTCGTACCTATCTCTATGTATTTACCTATTTTCTGTTTCGTTTTTTTAGAATTCTGTTAATATTATGTTTGGTGTTCTGTTGGCTTGGAGAAAAGCGGAAAGGGGGGAAAGGGGAGAGGGGGAAGGAGGGGGTACCCGTGTTATTCAGAAATTAAGACAAAGATTGCATTGTTGGCAAAACAAAATTACATTATGAGAAAAACAGATAATGCTAACCTCAAAGAATATCAGATTAGAACCGAGGAACAAGAAAAATCACTACTTATTTAAAGCTAATTGCAGTGAATGGAGCTGAAATACGTACTTTAGCAAAGAAGGATGAACAAAGGTTGGACGGGTAGAAAAGGAAAGAGTGAGTTGGATAGCAAAAAGATCAAATTACAATGTCCTCGCTGAGATAAGCGGAATAAGGTGAAGAATGAAAATGATACAGAAACAAAGATTGAGTTGACTGGGACACAATATGAGACATGACAGTCTTCTACACAAGATACCAGCTACGACACTTTCAAAACCAGTAACTGTTGTCTACACGTCTCTTGTAATGTGAACACATTTTGAATTTGTAATGTCCGTGTACGCGTCTGAAGTAATGTCATCATCATCAACAGTCCCATAACCTAGAAGGTCGTCGAGGCACCGTTATTGCAGTTTGCCGTACCAGCGCCCGCCATACAACAACGGTGTGTCTTGGGCTGTTGCACACCTGACGGAGCCAATCTTTCTCCAGGTAGCAGTTCATTATAGTTGTGTCTAAATTTCATACAACACAGGTGACACAGTTTGCTATTCATATAGCCGATGTCCATTCCAGGATAATCTGACGGAAGAAAACACGCAAAACGAACAAATTAACAATGGAAAACAACATGTTTCCGTGAACACAAGTGTAAGGCATCGACTAGTGTGAATTCCCGGCAAATCCAAGGTCTGGCGATATCTATAATGAGCTAAATCAGCAGAGCAATGTAGACCCGCAGCCAGTTACGGCGCCATCTTTGCTGCTCTTAATATGAAGTAATATGTGTTTAAAAAAAAACATAATTGTGTACTTGTCTGAAATAATATGTGATTTAAAAAACTGTGTACGCATCTGAAGTGATATGTGGTTTTGTTTAAAAATGGTGTCTGTGTCTGAAGTGATATGTGGTTTTTGAAAATTGTGTCTGTGAAGTAATATGCGTTTTTTTTTTAATTGTGCACGCATCAGAAGTAATAAATGGTTCTAAAAAAATTATTTACGTGTCTGAAATAATATGGGATGTTTTTAATAGTGTACGAGTCTCAAGTAATATGTGGTTTTACAAAAATTATGTACGCGTCTGAAGTAATATGATGTGGTTTGTTACAAAACTGTCTACGTGTTTGAAATAATATGTGGTTTAAAAAAAATGGTATATGCGTCGGAAGAAATGTGTTTTTAGAAAACAATTGTGCACGCGCATATAGTTATTTGGTTTGTTCTTCTTCTTCCTGTTCTTCGTTCGTTCTCAATCTACCACTACCAAACCCTGAAAGGGTAAGCAGCAAAATGTAGTCCAGAGAACGGAATGCATTGTGTCGTAGTTTACAGCTTGGCTGCGATATTTGCACCTTTCGGTCCAACACTCCGACTTCAGTAAACATTTTTTGAGTACCGGGTTAGCATTCCCTCTTCGATCCCTTCTCCTTAGCCAGTCTGCCCTGCTGCAGCCTGTTATTCAGGATCACCGCGTGGAGGTGTAGAAGGGTCTTGGCAGCTCTAGTTCGCTGGCCCTGACGCTAGCAGTCAGCTATGGGTCGGTGACCACTGCAGCTCATGCGCTGCTCAGCATCTTGTTCCCATATGTGGTTTAAAATCAATTGTGTATATGTCCGAAGTGATGGGCGGTTTTAAAAATGTGTGTGCCAATATGAAGTAATATGTATTTTAAAAACAGGTTGTAAACCTCATCTGAAGTAGTATGCGTGTTTGTGTATGTGTGTGTGTAATTGTTGCACATGCTTGTAATGTGACACTCAATACATTTGGGATTTTCGTGAAATGTACGGTGTAATACGTCATTTCTTAAACGTTGGGCATTACAGGTGTAATACGTCATTTCTTAAACGTTGGGCATTACAGGTGTAATACGTCATTTCTTAAACGTTGGGCATTGCATGTGTAATACCGTATCTCTTAAACGTTGGGCATTACAGGTGTAATACGTCATTTCTTAAACGTTGGGCATTACAGGTGTAATACAGCATCTCTTAAACGTTGGGAATTACAGGTGTAATACAGCATCTCTTAAACGTTGGGCATTACAGGTGTAATACAGCATCTCTTAAACGTTGGGCATAACAGGTGAAATACGTCATCTCTTAAACGTTGCACTTTCCGGGTGTAATACGTCATCTTTTGTTGTTGATGTTACTTATCCACCAGCACGCGGGCTCTGGCCCTTCCGCCGAATGCCATGGAATGGTATCAGCACGTGTTTATCAGCTATTGTCTAGAACCATACAAAGTGTTCCATGTATCTGGACACAAAAAAAGAAGCATTTTTAAATAAAATCATTGGGAACTGAGCTCGCAGAAAGATGATAGTCAACACTTTCATTTTGATGTGTTCACAGCTGGCACTCAGGAGTCTACGCCATCTTTTAAACGTAGGACTTCCTTGTGTAATTCAGCATCTGTTAAATGTGTTTAGGTCTTTCCTGCTGTACATGTCTAGTGTAATATGGATCTGTTTAGGTCTTTCCTGCTGTACACGTCTAGTGTAATATGGATATGTTTAGGTCTTTCCTGGTGTGCACGGTTAGAGTAATATGGATCTGTTTAGGTCTTTCCTGGTGTGCACGGCTAGTGTAGTATGGATCTGTTTAGCTCTTTCCTGGTGTACACGGCTAGTGTAATATGGATCTATTTAGGTCTTTCCTGGAGTACAATCCTAGTGTAATTTGGATCTGATTAGGTCTTTCCTGGTGTAGTATGGCATCTTTTAAAAGTAGGTCTTTCCTAGTGTCTAGTGTAATATGGCTCCTTTTTAGGTATACTCTTCATATGTAATATCATTGGCTCTTTTCGTCTTGTCAGACGATAGTAATATTGTTCTTTTAGCACAAAGCCCGTGCAGAAATGTAGGGACCATGTGTTGCCCATGCAGTAGGGTCCCTTTCTCGGTCTGCCTTGTTTGCTCCAAGGGAAAGGAGATACCAATACATTTGGAACAAGGTAAGCTGCAGAAGCTGCCGGATCAGCAGAGCAATGCTATATCTGCTCGACTGTCGGGGATTCACACCTAGAGCAACCGTTAACCAAGGCTAAGAACCTGGTCAGCCCTGCAACAACACTTATCCGATGTTTATTTTCCTCGCTCTATGATAAGGCATTGTATCCTCTTTGAGTGTGCTCCTTCCCAGATCGTCGGTTGTCAGGTTTGGTAGGCGCTGACCAACCCTCAATTATCAGAAAACAGGTTTTACAGCCATAACTGACAAATCCCAACAAGAGACGCCAGTATCTTTTCTGCAAGGCTTCAGATGGTTTGAAATCAGAGTTTCCTTTCTCCTAGATGAGCTGCCTTCCTGGGCTTTCAAGCCCTATCTGCACAAATACGGAAAACGGCTTTCCTTAAAAGGAAAGCTTTCCTGGTGTGCACGCCCAGTGTAATACAGCACATTTTGAATTTTCGACGTTCGTGTACAAATCTGAAGTAATATGCCGATTACAACATATATTTTTCTTGTATGAAGTCTTATTATGTATTTTAAACAAAAATGATTGTACAATTCTGAAGTAGTATGCTATTTGTGTGTGTGTGTGTGTGTTTTATTTGTTGCATTTGTGTAGTGTAATTTTACGGGTTCACAAAAAACAAGCAATTTACGTTTGTCTTTCGTGTACTGATGCAATTTACCATTGTTCTGGGTAATATAGGCTTGTTAATTTGAAAATAGGAAATGTTGGAACTAGTGAACAAATAATAACAATATATTATTTACTACACAGACGAAAAAAGGTATAGTTTAAAAAAATAATATATATTACCAGTGAGACGGATAAGGAAAGCATGGAAAACAAGAATAAGATGGAGTGAACACGAGAGAGAAGCTGACAAATGCCGTCATTACGAGTAACGGCAGGCTCTAGGCAGAGTGTTGGACGGAAACATATGTTTTCAACCAAGCACATGCGCCACACTTTCAGGTCTGGCTGACGGCTGGAAATGAAGATAAATGATTGACCCAGATTCCATGAGATCAATATTATATCCTCGGTAATAGCAACACCAATATGAGTGTTATTTTTGTTTTTTCGTTATTATTGTCAAGCGAGTTAGTGGTAGAGTCTTTTAGTGGTGTATTTTTCTGAAGATTCGGTTTCAGACGGCATAAATGTGCATGACTTTCTTCAATCGGTCAAATACAATACTATTATGTTCTCTACAGCTATCAGTGTCCCAACGGTCGCTCACCAGTGAGATAGAGATAGATACAGAAGGAATTTCTAAGGCATGAGTAGGTGGTTGATGTAAATGCATTAACACCTGGAAGGACTGTTTCTGTTTCTGAGAATCGACGTCAATACACTCCGGGCATACTTATAGGTGCTCAGTCTCTTTCAGCAAATATCGCAGGGTATGGATGCTGATGGTAACTGTAGCTCGCTGATTCTACACTCATTGGCTCCGTCCTCTCATGCGCCATACTCTGCTCGAACCTCGTTTAATGTTGAAACTTTACAGCCAGTGGATTGCTGCATCCTCTACTGCAGTGTCCTCATCTAACAGGCGGTCATTAATTCATTTTATCATGTCATTTCTATCCATCACTAACATGACCATGATGGAAGCTTTTGTAGCCAAGATGCCAGCTGTTGCCTTGACCAGAACCCCAGCATGACCAGGACAATAGATATAAGTCAACCTCTGGAGGTTTGAGGCCTCAACAGCTGCTATCCACTCGTATCTAAGCCGTGCCTTTTATGCCTTCTCGAGTACCTTCTAGAAGGGCTGGTATGGATCTGCTGCCCTGATCATTCTGGGGATCAGGACAACGAAAGAATTTAGATCATGGCTTCACATGCAACAACTACGACATCGTCATTCTGGGGTTCAGGACAACGAAAGAATTGAGATCATGGCTTCACATGCAACAACTACGACAGCACTAGACATGGATAGTAGTGGGATTTTGAAGTCTATTCACGATATCTTGCTAGATGACAGCACCACTGCAATAGATGAACCAGCAATTGATAGACTTCACATATTTGATACGACCGAGGTTCAAGTGGAGTCGGGTGCAAGAGAGGATGGTAGAGAAGTGTGTTTAACCAACATGCTGCAGGAACCATCAGTATCCACACCCTTCGCCACTTAATGAAATACTTTGAGCACATATGGGTATTCTCGGAATGCAGTGATGTAGATTCTTGGAAACAGAACAGAAAAACACAGAAAAGAGAGATAGATGGAGCAAAGCCTGTTGGCCATCATTGTACACCAGTTCGGGATCAAGATGATGAGCAGTACAATATTGACTGCTAGCGCCAGGGCCAGTCTGGAAAAACTCTGCCCAAGCAAAACTAGTTGATACAGCAGTAAATAAGGCGGGTCGGTAAGTATCAGGGTGCCTCAAACCCACCTTCATTGATAAAATATACCCCACAATTGACATAGCACCATATGAGATTCGAAGAAGCGTCGCAGCAGAAATCGTTCGAGAAAAGCAGGAGCACGACCCAAGGCACCCAATGTTTGGACATGAGGAACAGAGCACAACTAAAATCTAGACATAGCTTTCTTCTTCGTCTTCTTCTTCTTCGTCTTCTTTGCGTTCGGTTTCGTATGGTCGTTTGATGCCACTAGATGGGCTGCCTCCATGAAGTGACACGTCAGTCGCAGGTCCTCAATGGTTCCCCATAGTTTGTCTTGTATGTTTCTCTCCTCTGGCCAGGTCTTCTCACGGGAGTCTTGGTGCAGTGGACATGTTTGCAGGATGTGTTCTGGGGTCTGGGGTCCTCTCTGACATGTGCATTGTGCAGTCTGTGCTGCTTTCATTTTATGCATGTGTGCATTTAGTCTGCAATGACCTGGTCTGAGGCGAAAAATTGTCGTATACTGTTTCCTATTCAGTCTATTGGTTGGGTCCTGTGGGTATTTACTGTTTGTTCTCTCTATCCACTGTTTTTTTTTTTAAATGTTTACTTTGACTTCTGGCAGTGACACTGGGTGGGTGAATTGTTCTCTTTGTCTTCCCTCCCTGGCTAGCCTGTCCGCCCATTCATTCCCAGGTATGCCGCAGTGAGCTGGAATCCACTGGAGGGTGATTTTATTGTGGTCTGAGAGTTTGTTTAGCTGGCATATCAGTTCGCTTTCCATACTATCTCGTGGTTCTCTTTGTGTGGCCTACACAATTTCCATGCAATCACACAACAACATTATTATGTTGTCCTTTAACCCCTTTTCATCCAATAGTTTGACTGCTTCAATTATTGCCTGTTGCTCTGTTCTTAGATTTGTCGAGGGCACCCCGACAGCACTTGCTTTTTCTATAACGGTTCCATCCTGTAGAAATATGACGAGTCACGCCCCTCCTTTCCTCAATGCTTCCTCTGATGATCCATCTGTGTAGACGTGCATCCACATGGGTTGAGGATAGGCGTCTTCAATATGCTCTAGGGTTTTTTCTCTCAATGCATGGTCTGATTCTTCCACCTTTTTGTCGATATCTGGTATTTTCGCTTCCACCATGAAGTTGGGCTGTTGGTCTGTATTTTGATATACTTCTATTCTTTCCCATGTCGTTGGACATTTTGATATGATGTCACTGTTCCTGGCTGTAAGGGCTTTTGATAGATGATTGAAGCTTGTTCTTTTTATGCGGCTTTTTGTTAATTCATTGACTTTTCCCTTCATTGGATGTTTATTTATACGCTTGTATTTTTCTGTCAGGTTTAGCATTTTTCCTTCTCTGCGCTCATCGAGGCTCTGGAGGCCTGCTACCGCTTCACGTTCTCTGCTTGAGGTGCTTCGCAGACCTCCGGTAATAATTCTGAGTCCGGTATTCTGTGCCTTGTCTAGTTTCTGTAGGTTGGTCTTTGCCGCTGTTGCATAGGCACCCATGCCATATTCCAACGTTGGCCGTACGTATCCAGTATAGACCTGTCTGACTGTGTTTGCATCTGCGCCCCAATTTGTCCCTGCCAGTTTTTTCATCAGCTTTAGTCTGAGTGTGGCCTTATTGTGATTATCCTCTATGTGTGGGCCCCATGTTAATCTTTTGTCATATCTCATTCCTAGGCATGTAGGATTGTTTTCTCTAGGAAGTAGGCTATTGTCTAAATATAGGTCGACCTGCTCTGGCTTTGTAGAGAGCGAGAAGAGTGTTGAGAGGGTCTTGCTTTTGTGTATTGTGACACCCCATGAGTCTGCCCATTTCTTTACTGCATTAATTGCTTCCTGCATTCTTGCTTTTGCGGTTCCAATGTTTTCTGCCTGGGTCTATATGACCAGGTCGTCCGCATGGAGTGCCTTGTGGGTGTGTGGACTGAACTGTTCTGGAAGATCATTAATGAAGCAAGGAATGCAATAAGGTAGGGGATAGTGACCCCCCCTGGGGAGCCCCCTCCCCCCCCCCCCCTCTTCCCCTCATGTAGTTTGACCATTTTGCTCTTGTGTTCTTCCAGTCTGACTCTCGCACATCGTGAGTGGAGGTAGTCTTTGATCCAGTCAAGCATTTTCCCCCTTAATCCGCAGCCCGCTAATTTTAGCATTAGTCCTTTCTTCCAGACTTTGTCAAAAGCTTTAGTCAGGTCAAAGAACGTGGCCAATAGTTTGCATTTCCTCTGAAAGGCATCTTCGATTTCCTGGGTCAGATAAGCGGTCTGGTCGTCGGTACTCCTGTATTTTCGCAAGGAAAGTTAGCCTCCTATTGTTCACTAGCTTTTCCATTGTCTTTCCCAGACAGCTAAGGAGACTGATTGGGCGGTAGCTTGTTTTGTTTTCTTTTGGTTTTTCATTCTTGAGGATTGGGATTATTTCTGCCTCTTTTCATTCTTTTGGGAACAATCCTTGAGTCCACGATTGGTTTATCAGGTCCAGGAATCGCTGTCTGCTTATTTGTCCCAAGTGTGAAATCATTTCATTTGTTATTGCGTCCGGCCCAGGTGCCTTTTTCATCTTAAGTTTTCTTATTGCCCAATTCCATTCTTGTTTATTTCATCCTCATTGTTTTCTTTCATTTTCCTTCTCTTTTTAGTTCATTATCCATCTCTCTTTCTAAAATCAAACAGCCTACACAGACAAACTCTGAAAGTCGCTGTAACGAGAGATGGCACGAATTGATGCAGGCCTCAGAAATGGACCTTCGGGAGAAACCTGCCCCCGGACATCATCTACCATACACGACATGGAAGTCGCTGAACAGACTCCAAACTATCACCGTGCAAGAGGAATGTGAATAGATGAACATACACAGATAATGAAACATGTGATTGTGCCGTAATACGGGACCCAGACCACCTGATGCTCTGCCCCAACATCCAGGAAACATGCAATAGATGCGGCATGTTGGAGGCAATTGACAGGACCATCCATGTCGCTGAATACTGGATGCATGCTGTATGACGTGTTGCTTGGACAAGGGAAGTAAGTAAGCGGCATTGAACTTGGAGCTGCCAACGACCCTTCTACACCACCACGTGCTGATCTTGGACAACAATCTGCAACAAAGCAGATTGGCTATGGAGAAGAGATCGAACAGGGAAGACTAACCCGGGAGCCAAACATTCCTGCTCAAGTCTGATGTGTCGGATCGAGATATTCAAAATGCCGCAGTCAAACTGTAAACTACGACACAGCGCATTCCGTTCTATGGACTACAACCTCTGACGTGCAAAGACTTTTTTTCAGGAAGTGGTAGCGGGGATTTGAGAACCAGCGACGACGAAGAGGAAGAACTAGCCAACTGCAAAATATCTGAGTAAATTTTTGACATCTGTTGGCTACATGGCATTGGGTACAACATCTACCGGATTAAATACATGGAAAAAGCTGACGGTTTACCTCATCCGGTAAAAAAAATGGCCAGCCACAATGAACGAAATTAATATTTTATCCTGGTGATATTTATTTAAGAACGGATGTTAATAGAAAGAAGTTGACTCTGATTAAACCATATGATGATGGTCAGCATTATTATCGTATGCGGTCCACGATGATGATCAGCATTATTATCGTATGCGGTCCACGATGATGATCAGCATTATTATCGTATGCGGTCCACGATGATGATCAGCATTATTATCGTATGCGGTCCACGATGATGATCAGCATTATTATCGTATGCGGTCCACGATGATGATCAGCATTATTATCGTATGCGGTCCACGATGATGATCAGCATTATTATCGTATGCGGTCCACGATGATGATCAGCATTATTATCGTATGCGGTCCACGATGATGATCATAGATCTCTATCCCTCTTATCACGTTTGTCGTTTATCAGTTCCACCTATGATCGTCTTCCATGTCATTCTTTAAAGCTGAACAATATTTTGTACCTCTGCCTTCCTCTTCCCCAGTTCACTGCGATTATGTCCGTTTTCACCGTTTGCTCAAACCCACCGGTTCATATGGCATACCCGAACAAGGAAAACTGCCTTGATCAAATGTTTGACACAAGCTCTCTTTGTGTCTCTGCTTTTTCGAGAGCCACGGTATTAGCCTTCTTTGCAGTCCATGGCTACCTCAATATTCTTCTAGAATTCCACATTTGTGTTGTATTCCTGTACTTGCCTGCTGATTGTCCGTGACTCAATGACGTATCTCAGTACTGGTTCTACTAAGGATTCAAGAACTCTCTTCCTTACTTCCAGCGATATGGTTGTGTTACACAATATGCCTCTCAAACGGTGTAAATAATGTGTATGCCAAATCCATTTTAGTAGTCATTTGATGACCACATGTGTATGTGTGAAATGGTGTGCAATTTATGTCAAAGAATGTTCCCAAATACAACTTGCTTTTAACAATAAATTTATGGTTTTCATCATTTGTTTCTCTCGTGAGTGCTACATAATGTCGGGAACTGGGTCATGAAGGAAAATTCCAACGAGATCATATGATTGTCATGTTTTGAACATATCCAGTACTATTGGATCATGATTCCCGTGACACCAATAATTTCCATTTGACATGGTTTTTACGAAAATTGCTAGCACAATTATTTTTAGACCAGACGAGATAAGAACGATAAATTGGTATTGATATGCATTGACGCTGACGATCACTTGGAATTGTGAACGACAGATAGTACAAACAAATGGCGTGAATTATTATATTTGATTATAATAGCGGCCGCACTCTCTTTGCCTCCAGGTTACCTGTTCACAGGAAAGGTTTTTGTAATAAAACCGTAGAAAAGAATCTGCAACCTGTGATATTTTCAGTCGTCTCGACTATATCTTGCCACTCGTCCATGTATGTAGCTCAGGACGAGAGTACAAGGATGAAAGTCACACTTTCTTACTGTAATACTTGTATATTTAAGCCCCTTGTACAGTTATTGTATATTTAAGGGCAAGTCACAGGGCGGGTCTATGTCGGAAGCAGTCCCCATTTTCTATTGAGATGGATAGCTTGTATTTATCTATTCGTTGAGCAGTTATGGTACTGGTCTATTAGTCAGGAGCGACACATTCAGAGCTCAGATAGGATCCACTTTACAGTGCTCTATTCAGCTCTGTTAAGAATGGACGTCATTACACTCCGAGAAGACCCATAGGTGCGCGGTTCCTTTCACCAAATGGCAAACAATTTTTCTTGGGTAGTCCTTTTCACAGTTCTCGATGTCAGACATGTGCAGCACATCCGATCCGTCTTCGTGCGTCTCCAAGTAGTTATTGTTCTACCTCGCTGTCTCTTACTCTCTGCATTTCCATACACTTTCTGTTTTTACGGGCATTTCCGACTTATTCTCATGATATGTTCAGGCCGTCTAAATCTTCTCTTTTATAATGAAATCCATATCTTCTAGGTTGGCCTCTTGTAAGTGTTTGTCATTTGATATTGTGTCTGGCCAAGCACTCTAAAAATGTCGCGAAAGTATGTACGATGAAAGGTTTGTAATCTGTTTGTCATGTGTTCCATCATTCCGAGCCTTTTAGAAGTACCGGTAAAAGTAAAGTAAAGTAACCCATAGCATTACTGCCGTAGGGGTGGGAGGTGTTAGCGATCTCACATCTCAAAGCTCGGCTATATGAGGACGGTAGCCATCTCCTCTCCCTCGCCGCTTTTACTTCCGGAATTGACACGTACCCATTTAAGGCTGGGTCGACTCGGGGGTTGTTGCGTTCTGAAAAACATTTCCTTTTCAACTGGAAAATAAGCCCAGGACTACTCAGATGCGAAGCCAGCTGCCTAACTACTGCGCTACAAGGCTCCCAAAGTACCGGTAGGACGCTACTATTATATAGCCTGTTTGACTGAGGTACCGTCTTTTCAATAAACTGAAGATAGGTGGCACTGACGAATGCAACTGTGGTACAGGGAAAATGACCGCTGAACACCGCTGCAAAATTGCCCGACATACGAGGACCAGAGAAAGCACATGTGGCCATCACCAGTGCCAACACTAGACAAGCTCTATGGCAGTGTCGACAGCCTCAGGATGGCCGCTGCTTTCTTCGAACAATTTCAATTTGACGTCTGACAGCGTACGAAGAAGATGAAGAATATATAGCCTGTTTAGTTTTCCTTCCATTTTTACACTGAACGGAATAAACGGGTACAAAAGAAGAATGTGATAAGGGTGTGGACTGACCTCTTGTGTCATGAACTTTGACACAGACAATATTTGTGAACAGATAGAAGCATGTCTAGGACGCTTTATCGATGGAGTGTTAAAGAATGATCTTAGATATGCGGATTACCAAGTTATGCTAGCAGAAAGTGAGCAAGAACTGCAAGAATTGCTAATTCCAGTAAAGAACTCAAGTCGTGAATATGGATTGGACATTAATGTTGAGAGCACTAACAACTATTCTGATTTGATAACTATGAAAAAACATTTACACTACAGACAGGAATACATGATACAGTAATAGAACATATACAGAGATTTTAGTGTGGAAATATAATAATGGAGGACGGCCGATACGAAATGCACTGAAGAGATTCTGTATTGCCAAAGATATTGTTCAATGCAGAGAAAACTCCAGTCGTTCCTTAATAAATGTATTGTTGCTTACATATAAACATGCTGGAAAGGATACAAAGAAGAGCAACAAAGCTGATAGTAGGATTCCAAAATTACAGTTATGAGGAAAGACTCAGAAAAATCGGTTTACAGTGTCTAGAAAAGAGAAGAATTCGAGGTGACTTAATACAGGTTTATAAGATAATCAAAAGAACGCATTCATTAGACTATAACACATTTTTCAAAATACAACAACCTGCAAGAACGTGAGGGCATAGCTACACATTAACTAAAGAAAGGTTCAGATTACATATTAGGACATATTCTTTTAGTCAGAAAGTTATGTATATGGAACTGGTTGTATACAGACTCTGCAGTCTTCTAAACCAGTATGTCAATCGAATAATCAATACAATCGAACTGTGTTAAATCAACAAGATAATTATATGCAAACTCAATGAAGATTACCTACAACAAAGGCTACAGAAATTGATCAAAGCGGCTGAGACAAGACATAGGACGATCAAGCGTCGAAAAGACCTGGACCAGTACATAATGCTTGTGAGCGGCTCTAAAAAAAAACAGGATGGTACAATCGCACACCAAACATACAACGTAACAATCACTTGAACAGAATCCAACCACAATCAACTCCAGAGTGGGGGCATCCCTATGAAACTGTTAAGTACCATCTTTTTGAGTAGCTACCGCTTGTCGGTGATAAGATAGAACTTCTACCCCCGAACCCTGAAAAATTGAAAACTGTTTGAGACTAAACGACAGTTGTTCCACAAAGACAAATGCAGATACCACTATATGGCATTGGCCCAAAGACCCGGAGCAAACAAACCTCTGGATCAATAACCAACCATCCAACCACGTTCTCAATTTGAAAGTACCGTTTTAAAATGTGTGTTTATCTGTGACACAAGCATTAGGGCCCGCATGGTCTATTCCAGTACTTGACGATAGAAACTTTAGGAAGTCATAGAGCTTATCAATATCGAACTCGACCTATATTAAGTAGTCGCAAGTGTTGAATGACGAAGGGCATGGCCAGTTGGGACACTTTTGTGGTGTGCGGCAGATTGAATTCTTAGTTCATTTGGGGCATGTGGCTAGACGCTTTGATCACTTGGATGTCCGTGGTTCAAATCCGGGGTGCCAAATACTTTTTCTATCAGTTATATATGTTTTAATCTCCATTATTCTTGTCACAACCACAAATACATTGTTACATCTCACATCTCACATCTCACATCTTACATCTCACATCTCACTGTCTTTGTTGTTGTGGATGAATATCCACAACTAGTAAGATTACTCTTAGGCAAAACATACTGATCAGGCTGTGTTAGGCTCAGGTAAAACATACTGATCAGGTTGTGTTAGGCTCAGGCAAAACATACTGATCAGACTGTGTTAGGCTCAGGTAAAACATACTGATCATGCTGTTCGGCTCAGGTAAAACATACTGATCAGGCTGTGTTAGGATCAGGTAAAACATACTGATCAGGCTGTGTTAGGCTCAGGTAAAACATACTGATCAGGCTGTGTTAGGATCAGGTAAAATATACTGATCAGGCTGTGTTAGGATCAGGTAAAATATACTGACCCACCTCGATTCCATGCAGTTTTCCCTGGAATCTGACTTTGTCATGACAATCTGACTAATGACGCGGGCATCGACGCGATCCCTGTAGTAGTAATCGATTCGCAGCCAAGCATAGCACAACCACCTGCATGACTCCATTCCACCGGGATGTGGCGACAGCTGCTGAAACCCGCGACCTAACGCTCTTTTCCGGGCGTACACACGAGTGGCATTGGTCATAGTGGCTATTGAACAACAACATCAACAACAACAACATCAACAACAACATCAACAACAACAACAACAACAACATCAACAACAACAACTATTTTGAATTAATTTAGTCTAACATGCTACACTGCAAACGTGTTTCCACATCTCTATGTTGGATTATCAATGGCTATCCTCAGGTTAACACACACACAAGAGTCAAGCCAACATCTTTAATGCAAAAACCAAATCGCCACCATTTCGCCACAACTTCCATTTCGAGCTAACGCATTGCTTAAAACAACCGCCACTTGAGTTGATACAGCTCCTACGTACTTCCAGCTGGTTGTTGGACACGCACTATCACACAGCCACAGCTTTACTAACAGTCTCAGCATCGTTTAGCTGCTTCCTCACAGCTACCACTCAAACACTTTCAGTTACAGGTAAGCTTGAAAATAGTAGTTATTGCTTCATGTGTATTCTATGTAGTGTATACACACACACACACACACACACACACACACACGCACTCGCACACACACACACACTCTCCTACGCACACACGTACACACGCACACATACACATACATACATACACATAGATACACACATACATACACACATGTATACACACACATATATATACACATATATATATGCACACATATATATATATACACATATATATACACATATATATATACATATATATACACATTTATAGATACAGTCCAGTTGAGTTGTTAGATGTCGTGTGGAGGTATAGCCTTCTCTGATTATTATTTTGTTTGGCAGGCAAAAACCCGCTAGTGACTTGCCAGGTCAATCCCAGTAACCCCTGAAATATACGATTGCTTATTTTTAGGGCTGGTGATGATATAAGCCTAAATTAGAGCAAGATAGACCTGCAGCCTATCAGGCGCCATCTATGTTACACCACTAACCACATAACCAAGAACTGAGGGTACATCATCATATATTCCTTGTTTACGACGTATTCTCTGTGGGATGAGAATTCCTAGAATAATTTGTGTAAATATTTAGCTTGAATTTTGCCCGAGCAGCGGCAGCCAAAGTCCACTATTTTCGATTTCCAACTGCCGGTGGATTTTTAACGTGCGCGCCACCGTACACGGGTGTCTGATCTTACTATTCGGAGATCAGAGGACATTTTTACCAGATGATCCACGTGACAAAATGCCGATCACCACCGTGGTTTGAACCCATGACGACCATAGAGAATATGTCACAAAAAGGGGACTGTGTGGCTATAACATTGGGTCTTGGTTATGTGGTTAGCGGAGCGGCAAAGACGGCATCTGACAGTTTGCGAGTCTACCCTGTTCTAATTTAAGCTTCCACCACCACCAGTCCCAAAATATAAGTGATCGTATATTTCAGGGGCTATCAACACAACGGTTGGTAATAGATACTGCGATTGACCTGGTAAATCAACAGAGCATTTTTGTTCTGCCTAACGACCCAAGTAGACAGAAGAATATATATATATATATATATATATATAAATACGGGGATAAAGTGGTTAAGTGACACGGCTCAGAACCCGGAGGTGCTTGGTTCGACTCCCATCACAACACCACCTCAGAAAATTCAGGACGGAGCAGACCGTTGCACGAAATGCATGCCGAAGTAGGATGCACTAGGCCAACAGGCGTAAAAAAACAAACCATAGTGCAACGCACACCGCCTTAGGGATTAGATAAATAAGGCGACAGCAAAAAAAAAAAAAAAAAAAGTACAATATGCATATCCGCGTGATAGCCTTGTGGTTAGTGCACTGATTTCCCAACTAAGCGATCGGGGTTCGGTCACTAGTTGGTGTAGGGTTTTTTCCGATAGCACAACTGTGCCTAGAGTCAACCCTGCCTGAAAGACTGGTGCTATATATATAATTATATATGAAAGAAAAGACCACAGGCGTAATGTGGACCACATCATCCCTAGTGTGCAATTGGTCCAATAAATAGGGTCCTAATACCATATTTCCCATACCGCACATGACGCTACTCCATGTAGCCTCCATTTCGCTGTTAGTTGTATTTATTTTCAATATATATTTGTGTATCTGTGTATTTTCAGATCCAATTGTAGTGTATTCTCTTGTGATTTAAGTTTAATATTATTCTTGACATACCTCTTCTGATATATGCGAGTATGTGTATGTATGTATGGTTATCAAAGCCAAAATATAATCTATATTTAGCGAATGGCTGAATCTTGTAGTATCCGTCTGATAACCATAAGACATTGTTTCGAGCATCATTAAGTTCTCATTTTCCTTCTATCGGGGCTAAAATAAATACGCCTAACGTGCACACTAAGTCAGCAAGCGGCCTTTATTGTTCAGCTCGAAGAATAGCCACCGCAATATGGAGCCCGCTACACATGCATCTCCTCCCCCTCCCCCCCTCCACATTTCATATAATCCCCATGGCCCCTGACGTTGTAATTACGCCACCGTCACCTTCGTCCTGGCATCCATCTATTGTACTTTCCAGCGCTGGGCATTAATCATTATTAATTGCACCCGGCGCACCCAATAATTAATGAGCCTTGTCCGAGCGCTTTTAACGGCAGGCAATAATTGTTCGACCAGACGAGCGAGTATCTCCCGCTGACAGGTCTCCGTTATTTAATGCTGTTGACCTGGCTGAACGTGCAAGCCCAGGTAAGCACTTGGATTCATGTTTGTGAGCACTATCTGTTTGGGTGTCTCTTGCAGTTATTCTAAAACGTGTAAAGCTGTTGATTCAAACCCAACTCACGATAACTGAAATATCACATACATTAACCAGTGCAATCTGCTTCTATTAAACTAACGACACATTGCGTACTCCGGACTGCAGCCTGCTACGAAGGGTGTTCAAGTCAAACCGTAACTTGTTGTTCTAGTTCTACCTGGATGGGTTATGGCGTATTGGAACTACTATCATTAGTTAGGGGCACTTGTGTCCTATTACAGCTGGATGCCCACTTAAAATGGGCTAGTCACGTTACATGTAAATAGAAATGGCGGACAATACTGTTAGTGCTTGCATGGAATAGCCTGTTGTGATGAAGTTTCTTGTGACAGAAGGCGTGTGAAACCTCCTGAAATTTACAGAAGACTGCAATCACAATACCGTAAGGAGATACTCAGCCACAGTAAGACATTTGAATGGTCTAAACCTTTTAGACAAGACCGTAAGGAGATACTCAGCCACAGTAAGACATTTGAATGGTCTAAACCTTTTAGACAAGACCGTAGATCCAAATGCGATTATACCGTCCTGCTTCTGTAAGATAGCTATCGACCTCATATGGCTCACCTCACTATGTACCATCTGCATCAACTAAGCTTGGAGATACTGCCACATCCACCTTACAGCCCAGACCTCGCTCCAAGAGATTTCCACCTGTTTGGACGCCTTAAAAAAATCCTTGGAGTCAGCATTTCAATACTGTTGCCCACGTGAAACAAGTTGTCCTGGAATTGGTCAGACATACTGACAAATCTTTCAACGCTAAAGCTTTTCAGCAATACCTAAACGCTGGGATAAGTGTATAAACGTTTCAGGAGATTATTTCGAAACATAAATGGCATTTTGACTACTTGAAATGTATTTGTTTTCCTTCCAAAAAAAGTCATGTTTTAATGTTAATACCCCTCGTACTTGCAAAGCCCTGTTGTGGTTTTGGTAGTGGGAGATTGAAAACGAACGCAGCATAAGAGAAAGAAGAAGAAGAAGAAGAATTGTTATGGCTACCTGCACTTTGTCATTAAAACTCATGCAGTGTCTGATCTCACGATTTGGAGATCAGGGGAAACATTTACTGGATGATCCAAGTGAAAAAATCCCGGTCTCCACTGTGATTTGAACCCGTGACCTCCAGCACCTGAGGCGTTCATCTTACCTCGAGCCTATTGGATCCCTTCCCCTCCCTCCTCTCCCACCTCATTCACTCCAGAAAACACATATTCAGATGAATTAGCATCTCAAATTAACCCGTTCTAGATGTTTCCGGGATGTGCCACCGTCTTGGCAATAATAATCTTCTTAACCTGACGCTGAAAGACACAACACGATAAGGAAAAAGAAGAAGAAGAAGAAGAAAATTATTTGACTGTGACTTATCAGCTGTGACCACCAGCACACTAGCATTAGTGCTGTCAACAACTGATAAACAGTATATTTATGCCGTCTCTGTGCCACGAGCGTCAAACACGGTCCATGTCAAAGGCGCGTGAGAACATCATTTCGAGTTGTAAAATGAAATGTTTGGGGAAGGTTATCGGTATTACTCAAAAAGACAGACAAAGAATACGAAACGAAGACATTCGAAGTATGGAAGTTTTTGTCTGGTGCAGAGATAATTTCCAGGCAAAATATTAGCTCGTTTGGTCATCTCATAAGACTGCAGGCTCTTCAACACGATGGTTACAGGGCACGAGGAGAAGGAGAGAAGAGCAAGGTTAATCCGATACTCAAACTTCAAAATTATGTTAACAATCTACCGAGTCTATAATTAGATCCTCGCTGATGCTACCGGAGTTCGTACATTATGCTGAGATTCTGCAAAATGTGGAGAAGAATATAGGACTTTGGTTTAAACCGTGTGAAAATGATTCTTCAGCTAAATTAGACTGCACTAAACTAATCTGCACTAAACTAAACTTCACTAAACTAAACTGCACTAAACTAAACTGCACTAAACTAAACTGCACTAAACTAGACTACACTAAACTAAACTTCACTAAACTAAACTGCACTAAACTAAACTGCACTAAACTAAACTGCACTAAACTAGACTACACTAAACTAAACTTCACTAAACTAAACTGTTCTAAACTAAACTTCACTAAACTAATCTAAACTGCACTAAACTAAACTTCACTAAACTAAACTTCACTAAACTAAACTGCACTAAACTAAGCTGCACTAAACTAAACTGCACTAAACTAAACTTCACTAAACTAAACTGGACTAAACTAAACTGCACTAAGCTAAAGTGCACTAAACTATACTACACTAAACTAAACTTCACTAAACTAAACTGCACTAAACTAAACTGCACTAAACTAAACTGCACTAAACTAAACTACACTAAACTAAACTTCACTAAACTAAACTACACTAAACTAAACTGCACTAAACTAAACTGCATTAGACTAAACTGCACTAAGCTAAAGTGCACTAAACTAAACTACACTAAACTAAACTGCACTAAACTAAACTGCATTAGACTAAACTGCACTAATCTAAACTGCACTAAACTAAACTGCACTAAACTAAACTGCACTGCACTAAACTAAACTAAACTAAACTGCACTAAACTAAACTGCACTCAACTAAATTTAACAGGGTAAGTGACTGTGCAGCAAAACATGCTCACAACATCCGTCGCAACGCACTTGGTACAGGACAGACATAGTAACCTCCCCACACGATCAAGTGGCATAAGCTGAAAGAAAACGAACTTCCAAACATTTGTTTCCGATGTTGGCTTCATAATATGGTATATCTAGTTATATTGTTACATTTGTTTATGAGGGTGTACCGTATCCATATGCTGTTGAGCCATGGTGCTAGCGCCCTCTAGTGGGCGATTGTAGTTTATATATTACTTATTGTTATTATTTTGGCAATGCAAAGGTTACGCAACCTGCGGAAACTGTGACAACACCAACAATAGTGAACATTTTGAGATCTTGTGTTTTTCCTGTGGGAGCATACGGCTGCGAAATATGGACATTTACCCACACCTCAATGAAGTGTATCGAGTCCTTCGAGTTGAAATGTTGTAGAAAGGACCGAAAAAAATAAGAATACATACATTCGATAAGAGTTGAGCATAGACGAAAACTGGTTCATAAATTCCATCATGACTTACTTCGTGTGACTTTCGTTCACTTAACTTGGAAGTATTTGGCTCTTGGTCCATTTATGTGAATTCATGTGACTGATAGCTCACTAACTTGACTTTGTGTGACTTTAAGTCACTTAACTTGGCAGCATTTTGCTCTTGGTCCAATTAGGTGAATTAATGTGACTGATAGCTAACTAACTTTACTTTGTGTGACTTAAAGTCACTTAACTTGACAGCATTTGGCTCTTGATTCATTCATGTGACTGATTGTTCACTTACTTGACTTCGTGTAACTTAAAGTCACTTAACTTGGCATCATCTGTCTCTTGATCTATTCATGTGACTTGTGGTCACTTGGCAGGATGTTGGCTGTAGATGTTGAAGTGTAAGGGAAAAACCAATTACGAAACGATTATGCTGTTAGTCCTGTCATTTTTGTACTGTAAACCATCAACATGTGCTCTACTAACATCCCTCAACAAATGGAATCTGTGCTTTCTCTCAAACGGAGATCTCAAATGCAAACGTTTCAAAGAGCCACACTCTACTCCAGAAGTTTATGATGGCTCGACCCGACCATAAAAAACAAAATAATATAGATTGTTTATTTTGTACGCAAGGATCATATTTGTACTTTGCAACCGCATTTATAATGCTTGCAAAGGGATAGCTTACAACACATAATGCACATCAGCCAAACAAAAACGGCCCGTTAAGGCATTTTATATTCCGTAAGTCTACTGCTCCTGTGCTCTGCAACGATACCCTCTGGAGACGGAGCTTAATAACGGTTTTACTGGCTAAAAGACGGAGTCATTTCTAGGAAATAAAAGAGGACAAGGGTGAAGTTTTTGAGAAAAAGTAAACAAATATAATAACTAGGAATAAATATAGAAAAGTAGATATACTCTTGGACAGAGCTGTGTCCTTTCTTTCTTCATTATCATTTATATCACTGTCAGTAACATCTGACACAGAAACATCATTTACATCTGAAACACTTTATATCTCATTTACATAATCGCTTTCAAATGAGCACAATTACAACAACACACCAACAAATTCAATATAATTCTCAAACTCGTGTGAAAACTTTCAAAGAGACCGTCATTTAAATGCTAGAATGCACAAGAAATGTAAGAGATCATTTGATTAGCTGATACTATTTTAGTTAGCCATACAGAAGCGTTCTTTCCCGGGGAGGATGGATCGGCCCGCTAGGCTTTTTCGCTAAAGTAAGTTGGGCCGATCATCGGCCTGTGTCGTCCTCAAAAGGTTAAACATTTCTCGGCCTACGTGCTGTGTATGTAAAGTTAAAAGTAACATCATGTTTACACGCGATGTGGCATGTTGAAAATATAGTGATTGGCTATATTTTCTAAATTAATGCACACATTCAGTACCTCCGCAGCCTCGCTTTATATTTTACTTTGGTATGACGATACAAAAGTATCTGATATGTTGATTTATGTCATTCTCTTCTTCTCTTTCTGTCTTTTCGCTTTTTTTTGTCCTGTTTGTGCCATTCAGCGTCATGCTATGAGGTAAGGCCTCTCAAAACCCTGAACGGAAACGGCGTGGGTTTGAGCCCCGGCATGTTTCAAGCGACCAAAGGGAGACCACAGTGCCTGCATCCTGAATTACCACCAGTCGTATAGACGTATGTCCTGCCACTGGTCCAAAGTAGTTCGGGACCAGAGAGTGAAGTTGATGACCATCGCAGCCGCTTGCTCACTGTAATCCAAATACAGCGCACCTTACATCATCACGATAAAACCGTCTCATGATCAACGCTTTAGGCGGGCAACTTACTAACTATGCAGGGTATCTTGACCTGGCCCTAGTATGTACTTCGTACGCGAGGAGCTTCACTGCTTCTGTTATTTCAAATATCCATCTTTTGCATGTGCGGCCTTTGGCTTTGTATCCAAGGTACCTGCATTACATAACTTACTGGGAGATACTATCTGATGTTTGATGTGGCACGTGGCCGAACCATTTGTTTGCTGTATCTTGATTAGGTCTAGCATCTACTTGTCCTTCAGTCTACTTTGATCAACTGTTTGATTGGCGCTTTTGTTTTCATTATAATCGATACTTCTGATTATGTGTTGTTTTGATATCGATTCTGCACTGCTTCTGTTCATGGTGCCAACAAACAGGACCTCTAATTCATTATTGATTGATAATTAAGTATTATCGAGATTATGGCGATTAGTATAACAAATTCACAATGTTCAAAGAAGGAAACGAAAGATCTTCCGAGACCAGGTCAGGGGTATATTATTGCTTTCACTCATGTCCTGCTTTAAACATCATTGTCCAGTTCTTCACTGTTGTCTTCAGCACACTATTGTCTAATGACAATGACGATGTTATCTGCGATGAATGTAAACTGATCGACATCCTTCAGCTGTTAGAAACCGAATCAACGCTCGTTGATCAACTCTGGACAGATTCCGTATTACACCGCCATATTTTCAATGGTCTGCTGAGGAAACTATGAGTCGGAGGATAGTGACATTTTACAAACTTGACGGTTGGTTGTCATGCGCATCGTACGTATGTTCACTTGTTGCAGTTTGGTCCGGTTTCATTTGAGCACGCCTCGTATTATTCGTGGAACATTATCGTACTCTCCATCTTGACCTCAATTAGTTCCCTTTAGACACGTCATGTCTGCCTTTCAATGATGCAATCGCGATGCACTATCTTTTTATCGTAACGGATCTGCTGATTTCATCTTCGACCCAAACCACAGTGATAATTCGATAGTAGATGTTGTGAATAAACATGGAGTTTCCGGAACATGCCGACTAATACCAAGTTGGGCTTGTTTAATTGTAAAGTCAAGTCAGTACGAAGTGGAAGCTTTGAGAATGATAAAGACAAAACAGAGAAAGCTCTAGTCATTCGTCAATAAATGTCTAGGGATGATGATGAGTTTTGGCTGGCAAGACATGGTTAGGATTAAAGACACATGGGAAAGGAGCCACCAGGCAAAAATAGAGCAAAGATCAAGCACAGGAAATGGTGTTGGATCGGACACACGCTACGGAACGCACTGTCAAACCTGGTCAGATAGGCCCTGGCATAAAATCTAGAGGGGAATAGGAAGAGAAATAGACCAAGAAACACACAGAGAAGAGACTGCGAACATTAACTTCAGTCGCTGGACGTCAACTGGAGAGGGCAGTTCAAGATCGAACTTGCTTAAGGACGGTTGTCAATAGCCTATGCCCAAAAAGCAGCGACGAAAATTGATAACGAGAATGAAATATTGTGTATGACCATGGCCAACTGTATTATAAACTACAGATGGCCATAGTATGACCCTTTAGTCTAAGTTTAGCGCACTAAGTTCATCTAACATACCATTATGTAGAGCTCTTTCGAACTACAGATGGCCATAGTATGACCCTTTAGTCTAAGTTTAGTGCACTAAGTTCATCTAACATACCATTATGTAAAGCTCTTTCGAAATCAATCACGCAAAAGACTATCCCCGTTCTAGCCCGCTTACATAAACCCTGTACCAAGTCACTTAAGTGTACGCTTGCCGTGACCTTTCGCTGTTCTTCTCAAAGCAATTGTTCTTTGTTATGACTGGGACCAAGCTTGTATTAAATACTTTTGTCTTAATTCACTTGTTAGTTAGTTAGTTAAACACTTTCATTTAACTTCAATTATTAGTGAGTTAAACTTTCATTTAATTTAATTTGTTAGTTAGTGAGTTACACACTTTTATTTAACATTACCTGTTAGTGATTTAAACCGCTTTTCTTTTACTTCAATTATTAGTCGGATAGTGAGTTTTACACTTTTATTTAACTTCAATTGTAAGTTAGCTAGTGAGCAGAGCACTTTTATTTTATTTAATTCGTATTGAGTTGAACACTTGTATTTAATTGTGTCAGTTAGTTAGTGAATTAAACGCTTATATTTAAATTCAATTGTTAGTGAGTTATTTTCATTTAACTTCAATTGTTAGTGAGTTATATTCATTTAACTTCAATTGTTAGTGGGTTATATTTATTTAACTTCAATTGTTAGTGAGTTATATTCATTTAACTTCAATTGTTAGTGGGTTATATTCATTTAACTTCAATTGTTAGTGAGTTAGACTTTAATTTAACGTCACTCGCTAGTTATGTATGCGTATGTGTGTGTGCGTGTGTGTGTGTGTGTATGTGTGTGTGCGTGTGTGTGTATGTGTGTGTGTGTGTGTGTGTGTGTGTGTGTGTGTGTATGTGTGTGTATGTGTGTGTGCGTGTGTATGTGTGTGTGTGTGTGTGTGTACGTGTGTGTGTGTGTATGTGTGTGTGCGTGTGTGTGTATGTGTGTGTGTGTGTGTGTGTGTGTGTGTGTATGTGTGTGTATGTGTGTGTGTGTATGTGTGTGTACGTGTGTTTTGTTTTATAATATTAGAGACACATCTAAACAAGTGCCAATAGCCGGCCTTAATGGAAATTTACACTGTATACTTTATAATGCATTTTGAAATTTGAAAAAAGAAATCTGCCTATGTTTTAATGAAATGCGGCATCTTTTAACTATTTAGCATATATTTCTACATTTATATACACCTATGTAATTATTGGAACTCCTGTCGTTCCACAAACTCGCTAAGCGGAACATTGATCATCATATACCCTTGACCTTTGTTGGCACAGCTTGAACAGATACATGCTTGATCCTATGTTAGCAGCAGACATGGAAGAGTCACCTCTGATGAACCCTATCAACAAGAGCTGATGCCTGCTATAAGTGTTGTTATGGAGAAAGAGCAAATCTCTAGTCGATCCTCGCTGGTGTGCTCTGACATTTTCACGAGCGACACCCGTTCCTGGCATGAACACCCTCTCCATTCCACGATAAGGCCCTCCAGGGATGTGAAACTCAAGTTGGTTTGTGTGGAACGAGTGTATCGGGTTAAAAGTGTGCCGAATCCAGTGGGACTCGGATGAATGAGATTGGGCGGACTTGCTGGATTGTCTGCCAAAATTGGCATACCGTCACTGCAAGGAGTACGTCCATAGATACGAGCATGACACACAAACGAAGTGTTCGCAAGCCAGGTATCTATTCTGTTATTTCAGCGCGTCAGTGAAACTTGCTTGGGCATATGCTGTTGTTATTAAAGGCAACGGCGTGTCCCATTGTAGTTAAACTACTATCCGGGAATGAAGTTGTTAGAGACGTCAGAAATGGTTTGTTCCATAGTAGTTATACTACTATCAGGGTATGAAGTTGTTGGAGACTTCAGTGAAGGTTTGTTCCATAGTGGTTACACTACTATCAGGGTATGAAGTTGTTGGAGACTTCAGTAAATGTTGGTTCCATAGTAGTTACACTACTATCAGGGTATGAAGTTGTTGGAGACTTCAGTAAATGTTGGTTCCATAGTAGTTACACTACTATCAGGGTATGAAGTTGTTGGAGACTTCAGTAAATGTTTGTCATAAAGCAGTTACACTACTATCAGGGTATGAAGTTGTTGGAGACTTCAGTAAATGTTTGTCATAAAGCAGTTACACTACTATCGGGGAATGACGATTTTAGAGATTCGACACATGGTTTCTAAATAACAGTTACACTATTATCGGGGAATTTAGTTAGTATAGAGTTAAGTATTTACGATCACAGCTTGTGTGAGGTACAGTGTTTAGTTCGTTTCCACGCAGCGCTCTACTTCCATTGACGTGTGCCAAGTTACGATTTCCAGCTGGGCCGACTGGGGTGTTCTGATAGCAGTATTCAAACCCTCACCTTTGGCGTGACGCCTGAGTGCTCAACCACCCTGTAAATTGTACACTCTTGAAACATTACGTGGTGATAGCCGTAACCACCAAGAGCAGTAGCAATCCTCGAGGTGTTGTGGGTGGTGGTGGTGGTGGGGGGAGGGGAGGTCAGGGGAGGGGAGGTTGGTGGTGGAGAAGCACCCACAGAGAGAAAGAAAAGATCTCCGAAACGTGCCAAGTACTTCGTCGATAAGCTGTGCTAATTGGTCTCGACTTTAAAAGGGCTCCAGAAAGTACCAATGCAAGACCACACAGCAATGGGTTTCCACAGGCTTCCTGTAAGTGTGGTGGTGGTGGTCCTGAGCACAAACGAGGCGTTTACAGGCCCAACTCGGAGCTAGCGTGAGACATGTTGGTAAGGGGCTGGTCGTAGGTGTCTAATGCGTGTTGCAGCGACCCGCATTAGAGATAGCGGTAGGGAATAGGTAGGAATAAGAGAGGGGTTAATGAGTGGGAATAAGGAAAGGATTGACGGGTGGGAATAAAGGAAGGTTTGATAGATGGGAATATAGGAGAGGTTGATAAGTGGGAATAAGGGAGGAGTTGTTGGATTAGAATAGGGGAAGGATTGAGATGGGAATATGGGAGGGGTTGATGGGTGGGAATAAGGGATGAGTTGATAGATGGGAATAAGGGATGAGTTGATGGGTGGGAATAAGGGATGAGTTGATAGATGGGAATAAGGGATGAGTTGATAGATGGGAATAAGGGATGAGTTGATAGATGGGAATAAGGGATGAGTTGATGGGTGGGAATAAGGGATGAGTTGATAGATGGGAATAAGGGATGAGTTGATGGGTGGGAATAAGGGATGAGGTGATAGATGGGAATACGGGATGAGTTGATAGATGGGGCCAAAGGAATGGTTGATATGTGAGAATAAGGGAAATGACAGAAGAAATGATCATGAGATGACGGAATTTACATGTATATGTGATATACATAAGTAATGTTAATTTAATATTATTTGTAGTAGTAGTAGTAGTAGTAGTAGTAGTATTAGTGGTAGTAATAGTAGTAGTAGTAGTAGAACTAGTAGTAGTAGTAATATTATTTTGATGATTAGTACGACTAGTAGCAGTAGTTGCAGTCGTAGTACGATGGGTAGTAATAGTAATAATAACAGCAGCAGGAGTAATAGTTGCAGCAGAAGTAGTAGTAGAAGTAATAGTAGTAATTATAGTAATAGTATTAGCAGTTGTAGTAGTAATATTATTTATATTAGTAAAAGTAATAGCAGCAGCAGTAGCATTGATTGTAGTAATAAAAATACTAGTAATAGTAGCAGCTGGAGTAACAGTAGTTAGTAGTAGAAGTAGTAGTAATAGAAGTAGCAATAATAGTGAAAGCAATTTCAGCAGTAGAAGTAGTAGCAGTGGTAGTTGTAATATGTATAGTTTTAGTAGTAATAGTAGTAGCAGCAGCAGTAGTAGTAGTAGTAGTAGTAGTATTAGCAGCAGCAGTAGTACTAGTAGTAGTAGTAGTAGTAGTAGTAGTAGTAGTAGTAATGCTAGTACTAGTTATAGCTGTAGTATTAGTTGTAGTAGCCGTGGTAGTTTTAGGAATGGCAGTGGTGAAATATAGTAGTAGTGTTAGTAGTAGTACTAGTAGTAGTACAGTAGTAGTAGTAGTGTTAGTAGCAGTACTAGTAGTAGTACAGTAGTAGTAGTAGTGTTAGTATCAGCAGTACTAGTAGTAGTACAGTAGTAGTAGTAGTGTTAGTATCAGCAGTACTAGTAGTAGTACAGTAGTAGTAGTAGTGTTAGTATCAGCAGTACTAGTAGTAGTACAGTAGTAGTAGTAGTGTTAGTATCAGCAGTACTAGTAGTAGTACAGTAGTAGTAGTAGTGTTAGTATCAGCAGTACTAGTAGTAGTACAGTAGTAGTAGTAGTAGTATCGATAGTAATAACATCACGTTTAGTAATTTTTGGGAGGGGTAAATAACCCCCTCCCCACCCCAGACCCACCCACCTACCCCAATTTCCGCCGTATCCACTCAAAACCTTCCCAAACAATACATTTAAAAAAAAACAAAGAAAGCAAATAGAAACACCGACAATCAAACAGATAAAACCCAGAAACACCAAAAATAAACTACATGTTTAACAAGAGCGTATTCTATTAAAGGTACAGATAATCAGAAATCATAATACGTTAGCGATCAGCTACAGAAGGAACGGCTGTGTGCGACTTGAACCGCAAATAATGCCCCTTTGATGTACTGGTTGTCTGCCCCCTAACGAGTCTTGTGAAGTTACCTGTAAATTGGATTCCTGTTTTGGAAGCCGTAATGCCGCCATGATTGGTATGACCTGACTTTTCAGGTACATCGATGGATCTTGTTGCTTGTTTCTGCTAGCTTGACTTAAAGGGATGAAAGATTAGGCTACTTGTACTATCAGTCACCGCGCAGTGGGTAAATTCGATTTAATTTCACTTCTGATAGACTAATCGTAACAACAGAAATGAAATGCCTGGGACAAAAATATTGGTTGTAACAAGGAGAGACAGGATCAGAAACGATTACATCAAGAGACTGATGGAAACACCACAAGAATAAGTTACATATTTCTACATCTGTAGGATGTGAACCCATAAAAAAAAAAGAGTTGGTCAAGTCAGATGACCTTGGTCGTAAGCTGCAATCCGCAGAACGAACTAATAAATGCCGGAACAACTTGGTTAGTCCTGACAGATGATTTTATAACTAATAACATTCTTTATTCCAATCGCGTCCACCTTACAGCTGTCATTAGGATTGTCCACATGTTATTCCAATAGTGCCGAACCGTACAGATGTCATCAGGATTATACACATGTTATTCAAATCGTGCAAAATCCTTACAGATGTCATTAGGATTATGCCCATGTTATTCCAATAGTGCCCAACCTTACAGATGCCATCAGGATTATACACATGTTATTCAAATCGTGCAAAATCCTTACAGTTGCCACTAGGACATTCCGCATATTTTAATACAGTAGTTCCTAGCCTGATCCAGATCGCAGACCCCTAAAGTCAATGGTACTGCCACTCACCGCACGGAATTCAGTTAAATACTACATTTTACAAATTTAACATTCGATCTAACCTATTTAATAGTAATTCAAGAAATAATAAGTAGAGGATACAAAAATAGGTGAATAAACAATCCGCAGGCTGTAGACTTTCGTCAGTAAACTAAGTTCAAGTGGATTGGAGACCATGAGAGGAACAGCAGAGTGTACTACAACCAGCGAGGTACAAGGACTATCAACACCCAGATCCTGCTACAACCAGCGAGGTACAAGGACTATCAACACCCAGATCCTGCTACAACCAGCGAGGTACAAGGACTATCAACACCCAGATCCTGCTACAACCAGCGAGGTACAAGGACTATCAACACCCAGATCCTGCATCATTTGCTGAAATCGACTGGAGATCTATATGAGTGTGCCCTGAATCCAGTGAGGTCCAATATTTTAGAAACAGAACTGAAAGAAATAATAATGATCAATTGTATTTATATTTAAAACGTGTTCTTTTTAAGGAGTCCATATATGCATATATTGGTATTTTGAAGGGATTAAGGGCACTCACAACCGAGTGTTGGTTGGTTGAGCTATTAAAGGATCAACAGAGAATAATTGACATGTTACATTTGCCTCTAGATTCAGTCCGTTAAAATATATACATATATATATATCATCATTATCATACGCGACTGAATCTCTTTAGACCATGCGCGTGACGCCCTGCAAGTTTTATCCAGCTCTGTCTCCTGTATTTAGACACTGTCTTCTATTGCTGTTAAGGCCGATCCGCGAGTGACAGTTCTTGCCACAGATCGTACAACCATACTGAGGAGCCTGGCTTGCCTGGCTGTTCCTTGATCTCTGCAGCCAGAAGACCTCTAGTGGCGCCAGCAGTCACTATGCAAACTTTAACTGACTGTCTCCAAATACCTCGATCCTGAGTACTATCTTCCCAGCCCTCAGATGGGATGACACATGATATACACACATATATATATATATAAACACATGAAGTTATTGCCCATCGAAAGCGATGATGGCACAACAACAATCTGGTCTGTCTTAATAATGTGATGTGCGCTGTATTGATATTGTAGTGAGCGAGTAAATGCGTTGGTCATCAATCTCACTCTCTTGTTCCGAGTTACCTTCGATCAGTGGCAAGATTATTGGTCGAGACGATTGGAAATAACTTGGGAGGGGTGGCTTCAATCTTGCGTGATTTCCGTTTCCGTTCACCCGTTCATATATATATATATTTGAAAATCTTTTTGTCGTTTGAAATGTTCATTTCCTACGTAACACTAATCCGTTCTAATGATCCAAACCAATTTTTGCATAATTACCTTTTTGTATCCTTGGAGCAATACTGACTAGTTATGTTTTTAATAGATAAATAATATGTTATAGAAGATTTCAAAACATCTAGAAAGACAGTAAAGAGAAATACGCATCCTGACGTCATGACGTGATTTGGTTTGTTTGATGTCAAATACGCATGCGCAAAAACCGTTCAAGTCCCGCTAGTGCATTGTGGGTTTGGTTTAGTTATAAGTTACAAGCCAGGGAGGGAGCGTGACAAGAGATAACCAGGGAATGGGTTGGTTAACGGGAAAAATGGAGGTGTGTACATTGGTTTAGCATGAAATATCCTATTAAATATCACACATTTTGGGACTGGCAAGGAGTGCAGTGTGAGAGGAAAGAAGGGGACTGGAAGTATAAGTTATGAGGTATTACTCAGACAAAAGTGACGAATAGTGTGTAGAAAAGAGATACATTCGAGGTGACAATACAGGTTTGTAAGATAATCAACAGAAATAATCAATTGGAATGTAACTCGTTGTCTTTTCTTGAAAATACAGTCGTCTACAAGAACAAGAGGGCACATCCACATATTAATTAAAGAAAAGTCCAGATTAGATACCATGAAATATAGTTTTTAGTCAGACGTGCTTGAAATGCATTGCCACAGGAAATAGTAAAGGCTAACCAATTAATGCATTCAATAATTAACTGTGTGACATGACATAACACCAGTAATGGTTAGTTTGGTTAGATCAGCATAATTGACACCTAACAGGGCGCAGGTCTACTTTTGCTCTAGTTTTGCGTCTATTAAGATGAACATCGGTTAACCAAATAACTCAGCGGAATATTAAGTAAATCCTTCTCCCGGCTATATCCAGCTCATACCATAACTGAGACCTGTAGAAGCATAGGTCGATTAAAAACTAAGAATAATTAACTGGTTGTGCATAGTTATTTTTTAGATCAAGTGAATGTACAAAAAAGGGCTGTATAAATAACTTGCAGACACTTCTAATCTATGATAAAGAAGTTAAGATTAAGTTAAGTAAAGTTAAAGCTTTCCCGGGCAACGCAAGACATTGCGGTTAGTTATTAATAGGAATGGAAGATACAAAAGCCCCAGATAAATCGCTGTCAAATTGCATCAAATAATGCGTGACTGTTTCCGAAACATCAGGACACAATGAATGAATATGAAGCCAAAACTCCAACAACGGAATCCCTGATGGTGGCACGGATGATTTTGAAATGACTAGATGTGGGAGATAAGGGTATGTGTATTCTCCTCTGCTGTTTAACATTTACATGGACAAAATCGCTCCAGAGTTCAGTCAATTTGAGACATCTGATGCTGAACAAAAATCAATACACGAATTACTCTTTATAGATGACTATTGCCTGCTGTACGGCGATGAAAAAAAAAACTGTAAACCCGCTTGAATGCACTTGCTACTACCTGTGCTAAATGCAATATGAGAATTAACAAGAACTAAATAGAAGTTATGATGATCAGTAGAACACCTGGGCCACTAAACATAAGTGTAAATGATATTGATCTTCAACAGGCCGATGAGTTCAAGTATTTGTGCAGTATTTTTTGGGCAGACGGCAGGATCGATCAAATAAATTGAGACTTGGTTTCAGAAAGCATCTGCGATGATTTATCAGCTGTCATCCCTAATTAGGTATCTGAGCATTAGTTTGGCAACAAAGCAACAGCTGATAAACAGCTGATAAACAGTTTATGTATGCCGACTCTGTGCTACCAGTGCCAAACCTGGATTCTGCCCAGGGCGCGTGAGAGCCGAATTGTGAAAGAGGACATTCGAAGTATGGTCGGTACTACGTCTTGTGCCGAATACATTTCCAGGCAGAAAATCAGTTGGCTTGGTCTTCTCATGAGAATGCACCCTCATAATCTTCCACTGATGGCTTTCAGCGCTGGTAGATCTGGCTGAAAGACAAGGGTGTGACTGGGAGGCAGGTGAATAGATGATAATAGAGTGATTGTCCAGCGACACGGGCTTACAATGGCCGACTCAACTCACTTGGCGCAGGATAGACGACTTAAGCTCCCCACGACGCTCAACGGCACAAGTAAAAAGAAAACTGACTAAACTAAAACTAACTATCCTCCACCATGTCGAACCACAAGACGATCAAGCAATTAATTTGTTTAAACCTTTTCTAAATAAAAATCTTCATATATGGTGCGCAACAAATTTACTTTTATAAAGCAGGCAGATGAGCTGACATAATCCGGAAGTGACGATACGCAGACTCGTCAACAGAACTACAAAGAAACAAAGACATACATCAAATGATCCTTGAGAAGGTAATGGAGATACTAGCACAAAGAATAAAGTGAACAAGTGAAAGCATAGACATACTTGACAGGGATGGGTAGACAAAGATCTCCAGACTCCGAACGGGAGATTGCAGACTCATGGCCCACCTCCACAGAATGGGTGTCAGAAACAATGCCATGTGCGATTGTGGAGCACCCAAGCAAACACCAGAGCATATCTTACATAATTGCCCTACTTGCACCAACTAAACCGATGTATCCTGACACTGAGGAGCGACCATGCAAGAAAATCAGTGGCGGACCGCCGATAACCTGAAACGCACTGTCTCCTTCGAAAACCCGACAGGGCTAGAAGCACAGCATCACCTGATCGAGAAAGAAGAAGCATTTTAGCGGGATCGCCTTTCTCGCGCTTCAACGATCCAGATTCTTCAAGTATTATATAATATTTTCAGAATTTCAAATTCTATTCGTATTGTTAACCCCGTCGCCCTATTTGTAGACCACAGGGATCCCCCTAAACCCCAGTTTGCGAACCACTGCTTTGTTACATTTCTTTCTCATCAATGAAAGAACTCCGGGTCATCGCCCATACACGAGACGTGTCCATACACGATGCCGCTGACTCAGTCAAGTAAGGCACGTGCAGAAGTTTGAAACTGAATGCAGTAAAATATATTAGCCACTTCCCCAGAGAGTCCTTGGACGGACGTCCGATGAGAGCTGTTAAAAATGGCTAATAGCTGCTCGTCTTGCTAAATGTTGGAGATAATTATAATGTTCTTTATTGTAGCATCACTTCCCGTGTAGAAGAAGTTGAGTTCTTTAAAAAAAAAAAAATGTAAGTAGCATGTAAGAGGTGGCTTCAAATGAGAACCTTAAAAGGAAGATAACAATTACAAAAACCATGCTTTTATATTGCAACTTGTAAATATAGTTGCTAAGGATGTCAAAAATGTCCTGCTCGTGTCATCATGGTGCAGACGAACAACATGACGTTATAATTGCAGTTAAAAGATGACCGCACCACTATTGACATGCACTGAAGAGCATCAACGTTTTGTTTTCGGGTATTCTTTTTGGTAGCGAACGGATGAAACTTATAGAAATCCATACCCAAATTAGTGCCATTACTGTGATGCATACCTTTCACTCCCATTACTGTGATGCATACCTTTCACTCCCATTACTGTGATGCATACCTTTCACTCCAACAAGTGTATGAGTATAGTAAGAAGTTTGAAATGGCCTAACTTCTGTGGCAGATTTCTCACGACTGGGTCAGACACATCGAGAAGAAACCCCAGAGCCATATTGTAACTTCCTACTCCACTAATACACTTGCTCGAGAGAACGGCATACATCACTGTACTGGACCATCATTCTCCGATACAATTCTACAGGTTTCACCCCTTCGCTGCTCAATAAATGGTAATTGGACGCTGTTCTTCTTTGGAGCATATCAATAATTAGGGCGGCCATATTTTAACTGCAAGTAATTTATTTCCGTTCGCCTTATTTATCTATTCCCCAAGGCCGTGTGCGTTGCGCTGTAGTTTTTATTTTGCGCCTGTCGGCCCAGTGCAGTGTATCCGACCTCAGCATGCATTTCATGTAAGGGTGTGCTTCCTCCTGCATTTTCTAAGGGTTTGCTTCCCCGGGGTAACGGCCGGTGCTGTGCTTGGTATCGAACCCAGCACCTTCGGTTGTGAGCCGTGTCACTTAACTACTAGCCCACGCCGTCCCCAACTGCAAGTATAACGTCATAAGCTTCGAATCCAACGGGACGACAGGTGCAGGACACTATTGACATCCTTAGCAACCATATTGGCAAGAGACAATACGAAACCATGGTTTTTCTAATCTCTTTTCCAATTTTAAGGTTTAAATTTAAATCGGTAGTCAATAGGAAAAACCCACGCGAATGCCAAACTAGACACGTGGTAAAATTTGTATCAGGGACGTTGGGGTTGTGAAATGGACATTCCATCCGTAGGCCACTCTATCAAACAGACTACATGAAATCATTAGAAACTAATTGACCGTATGCATCGCATCTATTGGTGCGTATTTACAAGTCTTCTTCAGGTCCGCTGGCAAACAAAATACTCGTTCTTATGTGGTTGTATTATATATATAGTTAGTTACTTTTCCTTTCACTTGTGCAGTTGAGCGTCGTATTTTTTATTTTTTTTGCTTAGATGTTTGCCTCACTAGTTTCTACTGGCAGAGGCGCGCCATTTTTCACCCCAGACCGTAGTCCATTGGGCGATATCAGGACGCATAAACCAGTGCTTGGATGCATGTGTGAGTCTGTATGTACCTATGCTAGGTTTGTGCGCCCTCAGAAGCTAGCCCAACCAAAGTGCAATGGAAGTGCCTCACCATGTGAAAGTTGTGCAAGGACAGAGTCAAATGAAACAGAGTGAGGTGAGAAGAGAGAGAAGGGAAGAGTTGCCCCCAGGGTGAGGGTCGTGTCTCATTGAGCGCCGTAGGGAGCTTAAGTCGTCTATCCTGCACCAAGTGTTTTGCGTCCGTTAATGTGAGCCCGTGTCTCTACAGAATCACTCTAAAGTAACCTGCCCCGCTTCCGCCCTCTTGCACTGTAGCCAGGTATACCAACGCTGTAAGTCATCAGTGGACGTTTATGAGGGTACATTCTCATGAAATGACCAAACCAACTCATTTTCTACCTAGAAATGTATTCGACACAAGACGTAGTGCCGACCATACGTTGAATGTCGTCGTTCCGCTGTCTGTCTCTTCTGGTAACACCGATGACCTTCCTCAAACACTTCATTTCACACGTCGACATTCTGCGCTTACATGCCTTGGACAGAGGCTATGTTTGACACTGGTAGCACAGAGTCGGCATACATATACTGTTTATCAGATGCTGCTTTGTTGCAGACTTAATGATCGGGTGCCTAAGCAGTGGAGACAGCTGATAAGTCACAGCAGATTCTTTGTCATACCTTGTCACAATTTTTCTATCGATCCTGCCCTCTGCCGAAAAATACTTCCCAAATGCTTGAACTGATATGCCTATTGAAGAGGAATATGGCTTGGCTTAGCTTCGTTCGTTCTCAATCTCCCGCTACCAAACCCTTACACTGGCCTAAGTAGCAGAATGTAGTCCAGAGAACGGAATGCGTTTTGTCGTAGTTTACAGCTTGACTGCGATATTTGCACCTTTCGGTCCAACACATCTGACTTCAACAAGCATTTGTTGAGTATCGGGTTAGCATTCCCTCTTCGATCCCTTCTCCTTAGCCAGTCTGCTCTGCTGCAACCTGTTATCCAGGATCCCCGCGTGGAGGTGTAGAAGGGTCTTGGCAGCTCTTGTTCGCTGGACCTGACGCAAGCAGTCAGACATGGGTCGCCGACCGCTGCAGCTCAAGCGCTGCTCAGCATCTTGATCCGGAAGAAGAATATAATTTACATTAACTTTAGTGGCCTAGGTGTTCTACTGATCATCATAGTTGCTGTTCAGTTATATATATATTTATGTGTGTGTGTGTAATATACAGTATAATAATAACACATAATAATTCAATTGCTTAGGCATATAAGGCCTAATGCATCGGTCGGCCACATATATGACGCCGTGCTACCGTGTGGTTCCAGTTCTTGTTCAGGGTGAACGGGAGTGCTGCTATCTGCTGGAATCATACTGTGCGGAGACGACCACTTCCACGCATCCAGCATGTCGGGAAAAGTAGATTGACGCACAGAAAGACCTATGAAGTAACGTTTGCGTTGGTGTTTCCTGGTCCAGCCGTTTGGCATGACCGAACAAAGATACTCGGCGTCGGTCCAGTATTTCCTGGTCCAGCCGAAAGAAGAAATTGGGCAGCAATATGTGCCTGATCTGGTCTTGGTAGATATCTCATTAGCTCACGTCTTTCTTTCAACATCGTTGTCCAGTTCTTCACTGTTGTCTTCAACACACCTTTGTCACCATACCCTGCCTACTTTCTGCGACGAATGTCAAATGATCGACTGCCTCCAACTGGGATTAGAGAAATAAGGTGAACGCAAAAAAACAAAAAACTATTTTATGCAGTTTCTCAGCAAATATATTTATATAATTTTGCATTTCGATGTGGCTGTAAAACAAAAGAGCCAAGTCACCAGCAAAGTCAAAAACATCAAATTATTTTGTCAAAGGAGTGAACTTGTTTTATTCTCGCTCGAGGAAAGGGCACTGCTTCCTTATATGTAAGTAAGTAAGTCTCCCATCGCGAGCGAAGATGGCGACATCATCAGACTGTCCTCGTCCTGAAGATGTAACTTGCACTGAATTTGGATTATGGTGAGAAAGAGGCTGCGCTGGACATAAATCTCACTCTCTCGTCCTGAGTTACCGGGAACCAGTGGCAAGACATACAATCAAGACGGCTGGAAGTAGCTCAAGGTGCAGACATTCAGGTCATACAATCTGTGAGACCAGGGGTCGCTTGAAACTCGTGGGTGTCGAACGTCCACCGTTGAGAGGCGAATGTCGTACCTCTCGATGGCAGCAGCCGCTACACGTAGACTAGAAGACGCTACTGCTGACAAGCACCCACCTCTGTAGGTCTACGTAAGGGACCATAAACCCATTTCTGAGGAGAGATTCTGGTCGTGGCATGTAATTCTTCCTTATAACCTCAACAGCAATAACATAATTTCAAGATTGTCTAAAAAAAGTAAAGTAAAGTAAAGTAAAGTAAAGTAAAGTAACCCATAGCATTACTGCCGTAGGGGTGCGAGGTGTTAGTGATCTCACATTTCAAAGGCTGGGCTATATGAGGGCGGTAGCCATCTCCTCTCCCTCGCCGCTTTTACTGCCTGGACTGAACCGGTACCCATTTAAGGCTGGGTCGACCCGGGAGCCATTGCGGTCTGAAAAAAACATTACCGCCTCAACTGGGGAATGAACCCAGGACCACTCAGATGCGAAGCTAGCGCGCTAACCACTGCGCTATGATTATTGTCGGCCGACAGGAAAAAGAGAACACAATATCTTAATAACGATTCACTTCTCGGGGAAATTCAAAGGAAAACACTTTTCAGGGTGCACAAAATAGTAATGTTACTCACCGTAGGCATTCAACAACAACACCAACAGCAACAGCAGCAACATCAACAACAACAACAACAACAGCAACATCAACAACAACAACAACAACAACAGCAACATCAACAACAACAACAACAACAACAGCAGCAACATCAACAACAACAACAACAACAGCAACATCAACAACAACAACAACAACAACAACAACAGCAACAGCAACATCAACAACAACAACAACAGCAACAGCAACATCAACAACAACAACAACAACAACAACAGCAACATCAACAACAACAACAACAACAACAACAGCAACAGCAACATCAACAACAACAACAACAACAACAACAGCAGCAACAACAACAACAACATTACGCCAAACAACAGCAAGGAATATGCAGTTTTATGACTATTGATTCAAAGTTCAGTAAAAAAGGAAAACGAACGATTTGAAAGTAAAATTTCTCCACAGCGGTAATAAAGAAGTCACTCGGTTGATTGGTTTTAGTTTCAGCGCCTGGTAAAAAAATTCACAATTTATCCCCAGTTTTGACAAAACCTCACTGTAAACAGCGGAGATGACGCGAGCAAGCGTAAACAGCCGAATGGACAGAAGTGCAAATACCGACAGCGCCTTCAGGAACCAGTCAGACAATAAACCTTACAACTCGACGTGCTTGAAGAGCCACGCTGGGCAACAGACAATTGCTAGCAGAGACTTTTTTGCGATTCTCAAATTGCCTGGAGGCTGCACAGTCTGTTTGGGACGTCATATGTTCAACTATTAATGCCTTCCTTATCAACACCATTTTGACTATGTTAGCATTATGACACAAATATTGAAGCCATTTTAAGAAATGTACAAAAAACGGCGCGGACTTATTTTTTAAATCTTTTTAATTAATAGAAAAATATTTATGTTCCACCGGAAATCTGATTCAAGTCTCATCTCTCTTTGTGAAACATCCTTAGTCATGAAATGCAGACCTCCTTATTCGTAATACACAAACCTCCTTAGTCGTAATATACAAACCTCCTTTGTCGTAATATACAGATCTCCTTAGCCGTAAAATACAAACCTCTTTAGTCGTAAAATACAAACCTCCTTAGTAGTAATATACAAACCACCTTAGTCATAATATACAAATCTTCTTAGTCGTAAAATACAAACCACCTTAGTCGTAATATACAAACCTCTTTAGTCGCAACATACAAGCCTCCTTAGTCGTAATATACAAACCTCCTTTGTCGTAATATACAGATCTCCTTAGCCGTAAAATACAAACCTCTTTAGTCGTAAAATACAAACTTCCTTAGTCGTAATATACAAACCACCTTAGTCGTAATATACAAACCTCCTTAGTAATAATATACAAACCACCTTAGTCATAATATACAAATCTTCTTAGTCGTAAAATACAAACCACCTTAGTCGTAATATACAAACCTCCTTAGTCGCAACATACAAGCCTCCTTAGTCGTAATATACAAACCTCCATAATCGTAATGTATGAACCACTTTTTCGTAATATGCACATTTCCTTAGTCGTAAAACAAAGATCTCCGTATTCGTAATATACAAACGTTTACAGTCGTAACATCTAATCCATCTTAGTCCTTGCTTTAGCATGTGTTTCTAATCGTATATTTTTTACTCTTTCCAATGCACATGGCAAATCTGCGTGTTCTTCCTTCCGACCTATCGGATGTTGAACAACATACGTTTACATTACCAAGGTAGAAAGGTAGCACCGTTTTTTTTTCTGTTTACTTTGCGTTCGCCTAATTTCTCTAATCCACAAGGCGGTGTGCGTTGCACTGTGGTTTTTATTTTTGCGCCTGTCGGCCTAGTGCATCCGATTTTAGCATACATTTTATGTAAGGTTCTGCTTCCTCCTGCATTTTCTAAGGGTTTGCTTCCCCGGGGTAACGGCCGGTGCTGTGATGCGGATCGAACCCAGCACCTTCGGATTGTGAGCCGTGCCACTTAACCACTAGGCCACGCCGTCCCCTGGCGTACGGTTTGAATACCAGTTCTGGGGTCACGGCGGCGTAGGTTGAAAGCCACTTTAAAAGATAATTTTCTCTATGTTCGGGATATCTGTTTTCATGGGAGCCTGGCTAACAAGTGACGCCAGTAGTAATGAGCGACACGCATATGAAGCCAAGAATAGCACAACAGCTCGGGATGTTAGAGAAGCTACGACAACCCGCCACATAACGTCCATGTTAGGGGGCGCGCAGAGCAATCTTATTCACTGAGGGCATTCAACAACAATGTTATGAATATATTTGTTCTATTTTCGGGATATATTTGTTCTTTTTTCGGGATATATTTGTTTTATTTTCGGGATATATTTGTTCTATTTTCGGGATATATTTGTTCTATTTTCGGGATATATTTGTTCTATTTTCGGGATATATTTGTTCTATTTTCGGGATATATTTGTTATATTTTCGGGACATATTTTTTCATTTTTTCGGGATATGTTTGTTCTTTTTTGGGGATATATTGTTTTATTTTCGTGATATATTTGTTCTATTTTCGGGATATATGAGTTCTATTTTCGGGATATATTTGCTTTATTTTCGGGATATATTTGTTCTATTTTCTGGATATATTTGTTCTATTTTGGGGATATATTTGTTCTATTTTTGGGATATATTTGATCTATTTTTGGGATATATTTGTTCAATTTTTGGGATATATTTGTTCTATTTTCGAGATATATTTGTTCTGTTTTACAGAATATATTTGTTCTATTTTCGGGATATAGTTATTTTATTTTCGGGATATATTTGTTCTATTATCGGGATATATTTGTTTTTTTCGGGATATATTTGTTTTATTTTCGGGATATATTTGTTATATTTTCGGGACATATTTGTTCATTTTTCGGGATATGTTTGTTCTTTTTTCGGGATATATTGTTTGATTTTCGGGATATATTTGTTCTATTTTCGCGATATATTTGTACTATTTTCGGGATATATATGTTCTTTTTCGGGCGATATTTGCTTTATGTTAATGATACTCACTATCCTGAAAACTAAATGGCGAATGCAAACGTATTTTATTCGTATACTTTAACATTCCCACCCTCGTCTCTTTCTCACCTACCATAGTAAAAGCACGCAAAGTATTATGGGTAAGAAATCTATATGTGCTATCCATGTTTGATATCCATATCCAATATCCATGCCTAATATCCGTATATAATATCTACACCTTTAGCTACGTGTATGATATCCATCCGATTTCCATATAATTTCCATGTCTGATATCTATGTTTGATATTAGTATCTGATAGACATATATATTATTCGTATCTGATAGTAAAGTATGATATATGTATCTCATATCCAAGTCGTATATCTTTATACGATATCCCATGCCTATAATCCATATCTGGCATCCATGTCTGATAGATGTATGTGGTGTCCACGTATAATTTCCAAACATGGCTTGGCTTGGCTTGGCTTCGTTCGTTCTCAATCTCCGAAAGGGCTTAAGTAGCAGAATGTAGTCCAGAGAACGAAATGCGTTGTGTCGTAGTTTACAGCTTGACTGTGATATTTGCACCTTTCGGTCCAACACATCCGACTGCAGCAAGCATTTTTTGAGTACGGGGTTAGCATTCCCTTTTCGATCCATTCTCCTTATCCAGTCTGCCTGCAGCAGCCTGTTATCCAGGATCACCGCTTGGAGGTGTAGAAGGGGTCGATAGCTCTAGTTTGCTGGCCCTCACGCTAGCAGTCAGTTATGGGTCGCTGACCACTGCAGCTCATGCGCTGCTCAGCATCTTGATCCCTTTTCCAAATATGATATCAATGCCTACCACTAGAGAATTCCAATTGTGCTACGACTACCGATATAGTTAATCGTTTCTCTGGGGTTTTTACTTTGCGATTATGCAGAGCTCCTTTCTTGTGTCCCGGTGTTCTTGTCTTGTCCGGAGTCATGCGTATACTTCCGGCTTGCTCTAGTTAGCAGGGTTGTGTTGCCGCCATTTTGAACTTTTGGAGTGTTTCATTAAATCCCCTCTATCTTTCGTCGCCGCGGTCGACTTCTTACGCGTGAACCTGGACCATCCATGTAGTTTGACCTTGCTGTAGGTTGATCATACTGCATCTTTGCCAATTTTCCGAACCGATTTATTTTCTGTGATTCATTATAGTAATTAACCGATGTAGTCCCCATCAGTTTCACAGACGTGCTGTTTGAAGAATTGTCACGAATTCTCTTTCTTGCTGCGTTTCGTGCACAGCGCATCTTACAACTCGTGATCTTGCGTCTGTGCCTTTATAATGGGGACCACGTTTGGCACTGAGAGCATAACGTAAGGAGGGTCAGCGTCTATTTGTTTGACATAGTAACACTTGAACGTTTCAGGAATGGTCGGACATATTTGAGATGTATATATCAAAGGTGAATATATTAGTGATACGCGTATCATATGTGCATAAATTAGAGATAAACATATCATAGGTGCATACATTAGAGATAAATATATCGTAGGTGCATATATTAGAGATACATATATCGTAGGTACGTATATTAGAGATGCATATATCGTAGGTACGTATACTAGAGATAAATATATCGTAGGTACGTATATTAGAAATAAATATATCATGAGTTATATCATATATATATATATATATATATATATATATATATATATATATATATATATATATATATATATATATATATATATAATATATCAGGAGTTGAACATAAAGGAGAACTGGATTATCAATTCCATTTTGGATAGACAATGCAAATATGTTGGTCACATCAGGAGACACAACAGTCTCGAGAGGACAGTGATGGAAGGTATGGTGTCAGGCAAAAGAGGAAGGGATAGACCAAGAAGATATTGGCACCGAGATATCCAGTAATGTCTGGGTATGACTGTGGCGGAGGCAGAAGTTTTGGCATGGGAACGAGTTTCTTTCAGACAAATTGTGATAGAGCGATGTTCTGTGAAGAACATGCTACATGATGATGATGATATCATACGTAGTTATATTAGAGATAAACATATAATCAGTAGATATTAGAGATAAACATATAATCAGTAGATATTAGAGATAAACATATCATAAGTAGACATATTAGAGATAAACATATAATCAGTAGATATTAGAGATACACATATCATAAGTAGATATTAGAGATAAACATATAATCAGTAGATATTAGAGATACACATATCATAAGTAGATATTAGAGATAAACATATAATCAGTAGATATTAGAGATACACATATCATAAGTAGATATTAGAGATAAACATATAATCAGTAGATTTTAGAGATACACATATCATAAGTAGATATTAGAGATAAACATATAATCAGTAGATATTAGAGATACACATATCATAAGTAGACATATTAGAGATACATATAACATATTTAGATATTAGAGATACATATATCATAAGTAGATATTGGAGATACATGTATCATAAGTGGATATCTTAAAAAAAATATCATAGGTAGATAAACTAGAGATACAAATATCAAATATGTATTATATCAATGATTTTATAGATAAATATATCGTAAGTGGAAATATTGGAGATAAAATTTATCATTAGTGGATATATCATAAATTAAAATCATAGAGGCATGTATTTGATATAAATATATCATAGGTCGATATATTAGAAATGAACATATCATATGTGTATGATATCAATGATATTACAGATATATACATCATAGTTAGATGTATTGGATAAAAATTTGTCACATGTGGATATTATAAAGATAAATATATCATTGGTTGAATTATCATATGTGGACATATCATGGTTACATATTTGTGTATAAGAAGAATGAACGCATCTTTGAATTCCTGTAGAATGCTCTTTTTTCCATATTTCGCCAAACAAATGAGTACGCTTTTCAACCATCTTTTTCCCGCGAGCCTTGCATGTCTCTGCTGGATCGGATACCCAGAAAACACCGCTGGCTGCACATGTGGAATGCCTCCAGTCTCGACATGTCATGTTTCAACAATGTTCAGTTTTGGAAGCTGTAAAGCAAGACTGGCACAACTGGTAGATGCCAATTTTTGTTTAATTTGATATCTTATCGTTATTCCTCCCACGTCAGAGGTCGCGCATAGCATATGCATCTAGTCCGGTCCGCCTTGTCATATCGGCACCGCTGTGGTCATTGGATGATAGCATCCCGCCGAGGTAGATATATTCTTTGTTGCCCTCTGCGGTGTGACCTTAAGTTGAAATACCATGGGGTGCTGAGTCCGAAATTTGGTTCTGAACTTCAGTCTTAGCCCAGAATATAGATTGGCCCAGGGAGAGCTTTTCGCTGGACAGAGATAAAACCAAACAACATGGTCCTGGCAGAAGTGGGAGAGGAAAGGAAGCTGTTACAAAAGAAATAAAAACAACGACTGCTCTGGCTCACTGACAACCTACGTCATGAGGGCCCATTGAAGAAAGTCTTGGAAGACATGACTTGGAATACAGGGAAGAAAATAAAATACCTTTCTGACACAAACATGCAGAGACATGAAGGTGAAGACATGTTGAGCTGAAGACGGACACAGATGACAAACAGAAATGGCTAGACAGAATTCTAAAATTGCACACCAGTGCCAGAACTCAATGAATATTCTATGATTAATTTAATTAGATCTGCTTGGACTAATCTGGCTGACGGATATGCAAGGCAAGGTGATTCACACAACGAAGAAGAATTCTCAATTTTTGCTCTATTCTCATTTATGGTAGAACAGTAAAGGTGGGGCTGTACTGGCTGCGGGTATAAGATTGCTCAGGTTTTTAATTTCAATATAGACGCCGCGAGGCCACGGATTTGCCTGGAATTCATACTCATTGACGACGTGCGCTTGTGTTCACGGAAACGTGTCGTTGTTTTCGATTTGGACTGGTTAATTAGCTCGTTTTTTGTGTTTTCCTTCAACCGATTCATCTGGCCTGAACATCAGCTTGATGAATTAGTACTACGGTTAAACATGCTTCGTATTTTCATGGTCAAGTGCCACGGTTGAACTTCACGAGATTCACGCCTTTCGCCTTAGCTGCAGACAGCGTCGGTTTTAGTGTGACTGTGAAATGCAGACACGTGACTATAATGAACTAGAACACGTCGCCCGGGTGAGATGCCCAACACATGGCTCACACGATGATTGATGTACCTACTATCTCTTGCAGTTATGGGAAAGGAAAGACGCACAACGATATATGTCATCGCACTTCCGCTGCCTTGCAGGATAAATGATTACGGTAAAGGCTTCGGGAGTAAACCCTGTTGAAAATTGTGCATCCTGTGCTATCTTCAGCAGTCTCGATAACCTTTTGCCCCTATCCAAAAGTAACTCAGCACACGGCAGTGAGGTTAATAAAAAGTGCAGCTTTTTCGTCACTTCAATCAAAATCACTGCGCAAATACCCCCATTTCAGCGGACACAGCAATATAAAAGACTGTTCTCACGACTGAACAAAGAGAGTGGTCTTCATCACAAGTGATGCACGAGCATCAATGCGTTCAGAGTTGCTCCGAGCAGATCAGTGATGCCAGATGGAAATATTTTAGATACCAAAAAAATGTGAAATACTGAGATTAAGATATATATTCCAGGAATGCGTGAACGCAGATGCACAGCTGCAAGCTACATAGATCAGACAGACGTGGCGTAGTTTTCCCAGGAGATGCGAAACACAAAAGAATAGTCGGATTGATGAATGGCTGTGTGCACTCTGAATCTGTCAGGAATTTGGGCTTACACCAGCCATATGTGTGTTGGGGATGAATAAATAGGAGATGGATATATGAGATAAATACAACAGAGTGTATCCTAGATATACATATATCATATGTGAATTATATAAATGATATTATTTATAAACATATCGGACGGGGACAAGTAAGAGATGGATATATCATAGGTGGATATATCAGTTCTCATACCACTTTGCGTAACTTATGTGATACTTTCTGTAGATTCTCTCACCGGTCTTCATCGAGCCGCATGCCACTTTCCATTAGTTCTTATGTCACTCTTTATATACTTCAATGTCACACTCCATTGATTCTCTCATCAATATCCATCTATTCTGAAATCACTCTTTATTGATGTTCGCGTTACTCTTTATTGATTCTAGTATCACTCTTTCTCGATTCTCATGTCAAAATCAGGTGATTATCACGTAACTCTCCAGCGATTCTCACGTCACAATCAGTGGATTATCACGTAACTCTCCAGCGATTCTCACGTCACAATCAGTGGATTATCACGTAACTCTCCAGCGATTCTCACGTCACAATCAATGGATTATCACGTACATCTGGCTATCCTCACACTACTATAACGATAATCAATTTTGAGCTATCCTCGTCAAACTTCAGACGACAATTAGGTTTTTCTTTCGTTCGAGTGATGTGTCTCGGGCAGGTTGCACACCGGACAGGGCCAAATCTCTCTCTGGCGATGTGTTTGTCCATTATTGAACATTGTGTCATTTCGCAGCCACATCAAAATCGGAACTGCCAGCAAACAGGACGAACGAAGCCAATCTTGTGATGACGTTAGACCGTGCGTACTGGGCCGTGGAAATATTATGCAGGGTAGTGGAAATACTATTTCAAAGATCCGTTGATTATGCCATAATAATCGAAGAGAAAAAGCATCACAGAATGTACGAACTAATTAATCCAAATGGAAAACCACAACACCATTCGGCGGACACAAGTTGAAGTCGACGATTAATGGAAATTCCAAAGCGAATATTTGGCTTGACGACATCCATAATAAACTAAAACACCAGAGCAAAGTTAGACCTGCAGCCTGTTAGGCGCCATCTTTGCTGCTCTCCTTGAAGGCGACTCGATATGGGTTCTGTGAAAGGGCTTTAATAATTGTGGACTCTGAATATGCGATTGATATTAAGGTTTCGCGTTCGTAATTTTGTTGTTGTTGTTTAGTCTGTCGTCGATGTTCAGCTGCTGATTTTATGGATGCCTTGCAAGACCGTTCACCTTCATGAAGAGATATGGACCTTCCTGGTATGTTTTAAGAATGTGCTTTCACAACTGTTGAGTATTATGCTAAACGCTTTTATTGAAACCTTAAGAGTATCTTTGAAGCGCGCCTATTGATGAACAAAAGGCCGTCTACTCTTCTGCATCTCACCATAATATTTTTAGTCGCCGATGGGCTGGCATCCGGACTACATGACCTGTCCAGCGGGTATGTGATTGCATCATAATTGTATTAATGCTAAGAACATCAGCTCTATCAAGAACGGTGGTATCTGAGGCCCTGTCATGCCATTTGATCTTTAGTACCCATCTGGGGAAGACTGTGGAGGTAGTTCAACTTGTGTACGTGGCGCCTGTGTGCAGTCCATGTTTCACAGGTGCACTTACTCACTGGAAGTAACACAGCTCTGTAAACCTTCAGGTTTGTCTGCGGATTACTGTTACTTCGATAACAAACATGTGTACTTGTCTCTCGAATGAGCTGCTCAATTTTAACATCCATTTGTTCACCCCGTCATCAATGCCGACGTCATGTGATCACGTGCTACCACGGTACGTGCGTCTGCTCACCACGTTCAGTCTCTCACCATTGACCTTGATAATTGAGTCAGTGTATCCACTGCCAGGAGCTGAATGATGCATGGTTTCAAAATGTTAACACTGCTATGACAGCATTATCAATCATCATCCAACATCCTCCATCACTATCCATCATCCATTATCATCTATCATCCATCATCCATCATCATGCATAATCCATCATCATCTATAATCCATCATCATCCATCATCATCCATCATCTACTAACCACTTGTGTCGCTAGATTTCGTGGGGATGTAGTTTTCTTTCGTGTGCCAGATGTGTCGCCGATGCTTTTAATATTCCGTAATTCTTCAGTGCCTCACTAACAACATCTATCCATATCTATTTTAATGTCCCTCATGCTCTGCAACCTTGGTGTCTGGTTTTGTAGACCCGCGAACTTGTAGCTCCCGTTGCATTTTTTGTCATTTGCTCAAATCACTTTATTCTCTGCACTTTCAGCGTATTGCATGCATGGTGTTGCACCAACCTTCTTTCCGATTTTCTCATGTCGTCCTCTATCCAGTCTTGTGACCCTGACAGCCAATTTACACGCATATTTAAAATTCTTTAATAATGAATTCATTCACCATGATGAGAAATCCAACCAGGAAATCAAAAAGCAATACTAACGAAACATTACAGCACGAAAGTTAAAAAAAGTAAAAATTATAAAAAATGAACAGAAAAGTCTGTAGTGGATTTATACGTTTAACACGAGAAGAGGGAAGGACGGCTAACGTCTGGTCAGGCATTACATACTGATCAGACATGTTAGTCACGGTTATGCAAACTATACTGTCCATAACCCTGACTATGACTTTCTCGAAGCTCTTTCTAGAAACGGGATTCACGTTGTAGTTTGCGACACTCAGGTGAAGCCAAGCATAGCACAACCTCATGGAGAACCCAGTTCCACCTTCATCAGTACGGTCGGGATGTTAGGAAAGCTACAACAAACCGCCTCTAAACATCCATTTGTGTCGCAACAAAAGGTTCAATCCACCCATTCTGGGCAGTCCTTCAACAACAACAACAGCAACACAAAAAGAAATATGGCTGAATGACAGAAGTGTTTTAAAAAGGACACAACAGCATTTAGTGATTACAAGACTGCAGAATAAGCGAAGACGCTGATAATACGTGAATAACTGGGTCTGAAGTGTTGGGTTTTCAAATGATTAACGAAGGAAGAGAACCATTGTCGATACAGTGTTTATGCCCCTAATGAAGACCTCTGGGGCGTGGGGAGAAATGGTTATAATAGAAAGTTCGCTAAGGCGTCTGAGGTCCTTTGAATCCGTCGATCACATCTATGCCGCACCGCTGCTATATGGTTCCAGGTCTTTTCCAGAAAAGAGGAGCAGGCTGCTGTCTGCTGGAGCCATTCTGTGCTGGGATTGCCTTTTCTACGGCTCTAGCCGATCTTGGGGAAAGTCATTCTACGCTAAGAACGACTTGTTAAAGTATCTTGTGGGACGAGGTTTTCTGGTTCAGCTATAAGACATGACCGAACATAGAAAATCGGCGGCGGTCCAGTCATTACGAGATTGGGTGGAGGCTTGTTTTAGCAGAGATCTACACGGTGTGGATGTAGTCATACCATCGAATGCCCATAAATAAGCCGTTAGTTTCGAATACGTAGTAATGCGTAATATATATGTATTCATCCTCTGCGTTCGTTCTCAATCTCCCGCTACCAAGCCCTGAACAGGGCTTTTAAAGTAGCAGGATGCAGTCTGGAGAACGAAATACGCCATGTCGTTAGTTTACAGAGTGACTGCGTTATCTGCACCTTTTGGTCCAACACATTTGTCTTCAGCAGTTATATTTATCTGTATATATATATATATATTTACACACTCTTCTATAAGTTAAATTCACTTGCAATCCACTTCTGTCGCTGAACAGCGTTAAAAGCTCCGTCATTCCTGGGCTAGTGTTCTGTTGAAAGCCTGTGTCGTTGTAGATTACTCGTATGTGAGATATTCATCTTCCACGACACCTCGTAACGTCTTTCAATCGAGCAGAGGGCACTATTCAGACAGCATTCTCATGAGATGATCGAACCATTTATGTTCTTTTCCCTAATAACTCAACACAGGAACAAGTTCCTATCTCATTTCTATTTCTATATCTTGTTCTACCTCTCCTGGTTGCACCGATGATCTTTTAAAAACATTGCATATCTTTCCTGCGTTTGTAACAATGAACATGTTCAACACTGTGCGCAGAGTGGGTATAACTATAATGTTCATATATATATATATATATATATATATATATATATATATATATATATATATATATGTACATATATATATATATATATATATATATACATATATATATATATATATATATATATATAAATATATATATATATGATTAATGATTAATGTGATTAAACATAGGAGTGAGGAAGTCATTGTCAAACTGTGTAAGACATTAGTTAGACCTAGAATAGAGTACTGTGTACAGATGTGGAGTCCTTATCGTAGATGAGATATAAAACGTTCTGAAAAATAATACAAAGATGAGATCGACAAAGCTGATAGTTGGATTCCAGAATTACAGGTATAAGGAAAGACTTAAAAAACCGACCTACTGTGTCTAGAAATTAGAAGAATTCGAGATGACTTAATGCAGGTTTTTTCGAAAATCAGCGGAAAAGATAAATTTGACTATATCAAATGTTTTTTTTCCCCTTCAAAATACGACCTACAATAACAAAAGGGCTTAGCTACAATTTTACTAAAAAAAAGTCCAGATTAAGTATTATTAAATATGTTTTTATTCACAGAGTGTTAAATGTTTGGAATGCATTGCCACAAGAAGTACTTTAGGCAGGATCAATTAATGCATTTATGAATGCATTTATGAATGCTCATGTATTTTAGAACATGGAAATGTAAATGAAACTGGTTGTATAAGGACTATGTAGTCTTCTAAAGCAGTATTAAGATGCTAAGTTATATGTTTCAGTTGTTCCTTAGTAGATACTTTCGATGTTCAGGTATTTAAACAGTGGCGCGATTAATATATCACAGAGAGCATCGATTTCTCTTTCAAACCTTCGATTACCTGTAAAAACAACTTCCCAGTTTTGTGAACTCTTGGACTGGTTGAGGTTAATACTGTTTACAAGTGGACTCGATAATATACTAATCCTCAAATCTTGTCTTTGAAGTATTAATCTTCATATGCTATCCTTTACATAATGTACAACGCGCGTTTATATAATTGTGTAATCTATTATCATATGTATATATTATGATTTGGTCGTCTGCATATATGATGTACTATCATAAACATGTGCCGTGCAGATTGGAGCCAACGATCATTGATCTCTTCTCTATCACGTATGCCATTTATCAAGTCTGCCGTTGATTTTCTACTATGCTTTCTTTCAAACTGTTCAATATTTTATATGTGTGTTTGCTCACGTGTTTCACGTTGTTCACGTGTTTTCTAACCGCCTTTTCTCATGCCCAAAAATGATGACTGCTCTGTCATGATTTTTGAAATAAACTGCCTTTGTGTAAGAAATCTTCAAGTACCACCTTATTAGACTTCTTTGCAGTCCTTCGTATTCTCAGAATTCTTCTGTAAACCACATTTCCGTTACCTACAATGAGCCAAGCGTTTGCCTGCTGATTTTCCATGATTCGCTACCGTAATTCAGTACTTGCGAACACAGATGGATCAGCATAAACAAACTTGGCAGAGATAGGCAGAAAAAGATCTTCAGAATCAGAACGGAACATTGAAGATTCAAAACCAATATGCACAGGGTCTATCTTAGTGACAACGACCCCCCGCCCCCCTTTTCCACAGCCTCTTTACTCACTCCGCCCCCCCCCCTCCCCGCCCACACCTATGACTGCGAAGCGTCCATGCAAACACAAGAGCATATCTTGCAGGACTGTCCTACTTACAAAGACTAAAGGGAGACAGTCTAGATCGAAAGAGCGATCATTCTCAACAAGCTGTGAGGGAGGGGTGGCAGGCGACGACCTGAAATAACAATCTCATTCATGAACCTCACCAGCCTAGAAGTAAGGCATCAATTGATCTAAGAAGTAACGCATCAGTTGATCGAAGAAGCAAGGCATCAGTTGATCGAAGAAGCAAGGCATCAGTTGATCGAAGAAGCAGGGCATCAGTTGATAGAAGAAGTAGCAGACGATGAATTGGTTTCAACTATTACCACACATTTATTGGAAAGTTCCTCAACCACAACTATTCTTGATATATAAATGTACCGCTACTTCCTTCCAGAAGTTTCACATATCAAAAATAAATGTTTCCGTAAGTCAAAAATTTCCGGAATGAATGAATTGAACACACTACCTTTGACATGTAGGGCAAGAAAATAGCAAATACTCAAATGTAAAATCGGTCTAGGGTAGGGGACAGAGTGCAACAAGGAACGAAAATTGTGAGCGATTTAAAATCATGACATGTAAAATGGTCAACGGCAGCAATGATTGATCCACAGTACTCAGGATATAGTGGAGTAAAGATACATGATCGTTTACGGCTGTTAAATTAACTTAACTTCTTTATACTGGTTTAGAAGACTGAGGATTCTTAACTTAACTTAACGTCTTTATACTGGTTTAGAAGACCCTGCAGAGTCGGTATACAACCAGTTACATTTACATCACCTTGCTCTAAAACCTATGCGCATCCAGTTTATTATTAAATGCATTAACTGTCCCTGCCTCCACTACCTCCCCTGGCAATGCATTCCAAGCAGATACCACTCGCTGACTAAAAAAATATTTCCTAATATCCAACCTGGACCTCTCTTTAGTCAGGTTGTAGCTATGCCCTTGTGTTATTGTAGGTGGCTGTATTTAAAAAAAAACTTGTTATAGTATAATTTATCGATTCCTCTGATCATCTTATAAACCTGTATTAAGTCACCACGAATTCTTCTCTCTTCGAGACACTGTAGGCCGGTTTTTCTGAGTCGTTCCTCATAACTGTAATTCTGGAATCCCACTATCATCTTTGTCGCTCTTTTTTGTATTCTTTCTAGCATGTTTATGTTCCCTCTATGATAAGGACTCCACACATGTACACAGTACTCCAATCTAGGTCTAACTAAAGCTTTATACAGTTTGACGATCACTTCCTTGCTCCTATGTTTAATATTTCTTTTTATCATACCTAACATTGCATTTGCCTTTTTCACTGCTACCTTAACATGCTCACTCACCTGTATACAACCAGTTTCATTTTCATTTCCCTTCTCTAAAAGAGATGCGCATCTAAACTATTCTTAAATGCATTAATTATCCTTGCCTCTACTACTACCTGTGACAATGCATTCCAGGCATTTCTTACTCTCTGACTGAAAACTATGTCATATTATCTAATCTTGGCCTGTCTTTAGTTAATTTGTTGCTTTGCCCTCCTGCTCTTGTAGAAGGTTGAATTTTGGAAATAAAAAACTTATTTTAGTCCAATTTATTTTCTCCTTTGATTATCTTATTAGTTCTTAGTTCGACCCGTCCTTAGCCAAGAGGCGGTCACCCATGAGCGCGTCCCAACTCAGGATCCAGTCGTTTCTGTTGCGGGCGTGTGTTGTCCAGTGTGATAGTAGTCTGTTGTGGGGTCGTGAATGTTGTATTTTTCTAGTGAACCTCGCCAGCTAGTTGAGGGCCGTTCCCGAGGTATTTTGTTTGTCGTTCTGGTACCACATGGTGGTTATGCTGCTCCATCTGTCGTCTTGTCTTCTGGATATATGACCAGCTCAGCGGTGTTTGGAATGGTTGACGTACTGTAGGACATCCTTGATGTGTGACATTCTCCGGATGTTGCTATTGTGTAGTTCGTTCTGCCGCTGCCGTTCTGATGCGTGTGCTGTTCTCAGTTGGTTCTCTGCTGCTTTGGTTAGAGACCAGGTTTCGCTACCACAGCAGAGCGTTGATTATCTTACAGACCTATATGAAGTCACCTCGAATTCTTCTTTTTGTTCTAGACACAATAGGCCGGTTTATCTGAGTCTTTCATCATAACTGTTTTGACAGAGTATGTGATGATGGTTGTTATAATCTGGTCATCAACTAAAATTGGGTTTTGTAGCCAAAAGAAGCCACTGATCGGTGATAATGGAGATTGTAGGCCATGTCATGTTACCAAACGGGATCAAGATGATGAGCAGCGCATGAGCTGCAGTGGTCAGCGACCCATAGCTGACTGCTAGCGTCAGGGCCAGCGAACCATAGCTGACTGCTAGCGTCAGGGCCAGCGAACCATAGCTGACTGCTAGCGTCAGGGCCAGCGAACCAGAGCTGCCAAGATCCTTCTACACCTCCACGCGGTGATCCTGGATAACAGGCTGCAGCAGGGCAGACTGGCTGAGGAGAAGGGGTCGAAGAGGGGATGCTAACCCGGTACTCAAATAATGCTTGCTGATATCGGATGTGCTGAACCGAAAGGTGCACATATCGCAGTCAGGCTGTAAACTACGACACAACGCATTCCGTTCTCTGGACTACATTCTGCTACTTAAGCCCTTTCAGGGTTTGGTAGCGGGAGATTGGGAACGAACGAAGCTAAACCATGTTTCGAAATAGATTAGGAGAAGGATAGAGGTTTTTAGGGACAGATAGAGAAAGGTTGGCAATCTTGATAGACTGACTATATCATCATGTCGCATGTCCAATATATAACATCGCTTCCATCACAGTCTGTCTGAAAGAAATTCTTTCCTTTGCCAAAACTCCAGTCTCCGCAATAGACATACCTAGGCATTCCTGGATATCTTGGTGCCATTGTCTTCTTGGTCTACCCCGACCTCTTTTGCCTGGCACCATACCTTCAATCACTGGTCTTTCAAGACCGTTGTGTCTCTTAATGTGACCAAATTATTAATATTTTCTGGCCATAATGGAATACCTATTCATGGTATTCTGAGAATCTTTCTGTAACATTTTGACTCGAAGGATTCAATTCTTTGTTTAGAAGTTTGGGTAGTCGTCCTAGTCGTAGCCATATGCTGCCACAGAAAAAACACAGGCTCTAAAGACTTTTACTTTTGTCGTTTTGTTGGTGTGATGCCTTAATTTCTTCAGGCTGTTCAGTCTCTGCATTGCCTTGGCTATTCTTTTTCTGATTTTTTTCGAGCAGTCGCCATTCTTGTCAATATATATAGAGACGATAGAGTGAGGAATATTTCGATTTTCAGGATATAGACAGCCGTAAGAGAGAGAGAGAGAGAGAGAGAGAGAGAGAGAGAGAGAGAGAGAGAGAGAGAGAGAGAGAGAGAGAGAGAGAGAGAATTTGAGAAAATGAAACATGCAAGAATGACTAGAGATACATTGAGAAACAGTGACGGATAAACAAGGCTATAACGATCAAGTCTCGCCAAAGCTGGTTTTGGAAATAAAATAATATTTGAATGCGTTATTGTGAGAGCAAGACATATGGATGAAGGGGCACATTGTGCGTTATTATACTTTATAATGGCCTTTCTTGTCGAACTGGATTCTTGGAAATTGAAAGTTCAAAGGTTAAAGGGCATTTGGATATGTTTCGATGGAAAATATAATAGGAAGAATGAAATATAGATGGAGCGACGAAGGATATGTTATTTATCGATCGTGGAAGAATAACAAATGTGATAAGTTGTTAATTTCTTGGGATACACGAACAATGATGGAAGCTAAGTGGAGAGTGGATATATATATATATATATATATATATATATAAATAAATAGAAACACAGAAAGACAGACTTACAGGCATACAGACATATAGACAGATAGGTAGATAGACAGATATATACTTTGATTTCCTAATGCTGTCTTCTCTATTGAGATTCCAACTTCGCTAATTGACGTGGCGACGTATTTTGCAAGTGTCAATCAGATGCAAGCGTGACAGAAGGATTTTGACTTGTATGTTTCTAGAAACATAATTTTATTTCAGTAGCATGGCCAGTCATTTCAAGATCTAGTTGGGACGAACGAATCTCTCATGTCAGGAATGCATTTGTTGAGAATCCTGACTCTACAAGGACTCGAAATGTTTTCTACACATTCATTTAAAATGCTTTTGCATAACTTCACTTGTTAGTTAGTTGGTTAGTTAGTTAGGATCGAATCTTGTATTTGAACATTAAGAAGTTTCCCAATAAGCTATTGAACTGACACTTTCAGGACAAGTACATGTCTGATATCAATTAATTTACAATTAACATACCTGATAACAATTAACTTACAATTAATATACCTGATATTGTTTAGAACATTATTGGGACATTGTTACAATTTAAGGGATAATTTGAGAAAATTGTTCCAAATTGCTTAAATTTGGTTGCTTTAAATTGTCAAGTGTAAACGAATGTATGATTGTGTGTTCCTGCGTGTGTGTGTTTATTAATAATGTACAGACCCATGTAAACGTGTGAGTCGTATTTTATAATTTAAAAATAGATTTCACAGGTCTTAATTTGTATTTCTTGATTAATTAATTAACGGCAGAAGGCAGATAAATCAGGTTGAATAGTGAGAATGCTCAGGTGTATGTATACTCGTCACTACTTTATGGCACAGAAACATGGACACTAAAAAACAAGTTGGAAAGTAGTATTGCAGACTTCGAAATGTGGGTATATAGAAGATTTGGTCGCATTTCGTAGAAAAAAAAAAGAAAACAAATGTTGAGGTATTGAAAAAGTTGGGGGTGAAAAGAGGATTAACGACCGAATTCAAGGTTAGACAGTTAAGTTATTTTGGTCATATAGCAAGACATACCTCCTTGTGTAAGACCATACTGGAGAGCAAGGTGGAAGGCAGTCGTTCAAGAGGCAGACATATTTTACAACAGGATGGATAAACATCAGGAGATGGACAGAAAAAACCCCCCACTCAGATTGCACAATTACGGCAAGATAATAGAGTACACTGGAGATCCATTTCAGCCGACCTTCGATGCGAAGATGGCACTTGAACTGATCTGAATAGGCAAGGAAGGATTTCTTTAAAATAATTATATTTTAAGCAATGTTTTTTCATAATGCATTCAAAGTATGCAATAATTTAGTTCTATTAAATTAGCATCTTACGTCAACCACTCACAATGCCTCACTATCATCATCATCATCATCATCATCATCATCATTCTGCCGGTAGGCTCTGGTCATCATGGACCTCCATACACTTCTAAATATCGTGTCTGTCGTTTACCAACTCTGTTGTTAATTGTCGCCCGTATCATTTTCTCAGGTTGTTCATCATATTCTCTATCTGTCTTCCCCTGTCTCTTTTTCCTGCTATCTTTCCCGTTATTACACGTGGTCCAAACCGCCTCTTCTCATAACATTCCCTATAAAAGATGTTTGCTTTGTTCTGATCCTTACAATAAGTTGTCTTTGTAGTTGTGTCTCTTCGAGTACTGTATCATTAGTCTTCCTTGCAGTCAACGGGATCCATAGCATTCTTCTGTCAAACCACATATCCGTTACTTCTATGCGCTTGCTTGCTGATTGTCCATTATTCACTGTCATATGTCAGTACTGGTTACACGTAGCATCCAATGGTTCTCAGTTCCAGCGACAAGGTTTTGTTGCACACTATTCCTTTCAAGGTCTGGAAGACCGATTTTTTTTCTTGGGCTGTTCTGCATTTTATTTCGTAATCGCATCTTCCATCTGATGTTATGTATGTGCCCAGGTATTTAAACGTGTTAACATATCAATTCGGTCCCTTTCTCATTGAATAAGAAACTGGGCTCTCCAAAATTGTGCTTCAATGCAAAGTGGACCGAATTGAGACAAGTTAACCTGTTTAAATGTTTCATTGCAAACATGAAAAAAAGGCGGAGGCTGTTGAGAAGTAGTTAGTTGTGTATACATATTAAAACATCTCAGGTTTAATTTCATGTGTGTGATAAAGCATGCGTTATTGGTGTAAGATGTAAAGCTTACTAAGTTAATTAGTATCGTGGCTTCACGGGCTCCCGTCACGGACACGGTAGTGATAAATAGAAAGACCATTTAAAAAAAATCATTAAGGACACCGAATTAGATGGATCAGCAATTCACAGAAAACAAAATGTCGACATCAAATGGAATTTATGGAAATGAAAAGAAATTAAAACCACTCTCTCCCAAACAAATCTTCAACTCCAACATAAAATCCGTGCTATTATATGGCTCTGAAATATGGAGGTACTTCTGAAAACGGTACAGACTCGTGTAAATGTGCAAAATACAAGGGTGGAACTGATGGGGAAACGGGACAAATACCAGGGGAGCATGGGATACGGAGGAGGCGATGGTGATGGATAGGCACATATTACGGAAAACAGTTGATAAAATTACCAGACAAGTTCTCTTCTGGAATCCACAGAGTAAGGGAAGTAGAGAAAGATCGAGACACTCGCGGAAGAGGGAACTGGAAGCAAATGTAAAGGCAGCAAACAGGACGTGGACAGAATTGGTCCAGATGGCGCATGATAGGAAGACGACTTGGCGAGAATGTGTTGATGACCTATGCTTCACTGGGAACTGACATGTTTCTGATTGATTGATTCAACGTTTCGACATCAAACGTGGTTCGAATGGAATGGGGTGCATGAGAGGACGGATCAGGAGAGTGTACAACCAGTGAGCTACAGGGACCACCATCTCCAGCCCCTGCAACCAATTGTTGATAAAGACTGAACACCATGGATGTGCTCGGAATACAGTGACATCCATTCTTAGAATCGGCTGTTTTAGTGCATTTTGGAGAGAAACATCGTTTTTACATTATTTATTTATGTTTTTTATTTAATGTTTGCTGGACTCGCTCACCATTTGAGTAGCATTGATCCACCACCCAGCCCCATTACCGTTGTCCCAGCTTGCGCCCTTGAGCAATAAACTGAAACTGCTCAGGATAGCAATACGGACTGACCCAGACTCTGCCACCTGTAGAACGTCCATTGGGTGCATTGATTTGTTGCTGTCTGACGCAGGATATGGTTCTGATCTATAATGTATTGCAACTGATCATAAATAACTTATTTTAACGTTGCAATGTATCATCTATGACATTCAATTGTAGCTGCTCTTCTCGTGACATAGGCATTTTTTAGGCTCTTTCAAGAGCCTGCCATTTCTAGATCTCTCCCGCTGGTCCATGGACCAAAGTTCGTTTTCAAAAGCTATTCTCCTGTTGTTTCTTGGTCTTTCTCTTCTCTTGTCGTTTTAATGTCAGGGCCTGTCTGGCTACGTTCGATGGTGATTTACGCAGCGTGTCTTCTAGAATGTATGTGTTGTTATATTTGATAATACATGATTGAAAGAAGCTGCTGATAATCGATTATTTCTAGAGCTGATCAACGCTTTATTAATAGTGATTGATGATATATCACAGTTAACTCGAGATCTATATATTTAAAAAAAATGATAACAGTAGATTTCCCCTGGTCCCTACCCAGTAAATGTGGCGGCTAAAAGTCAGCCGACACGTACAACGTCTGGGAGACACCGCCGCATAGCTTTGAAAATAACAGGAAAATTGAACCCACGTTCCGAGCTCGGTTGACCAACCGTTCAATAGCGGAGACCTTGCCCAGTGCTTTTCAGAGTTGAAATACCTATCCTACTCAGCTGTAAATGACCACCAGCGTGTACTAGTAAATATAAGACACAAGGAAGGATATTGATCACGCCACATCACACACACACAAAGGTGACCACGCCACATCACACACACACAAATGTGACCACGTCACATCACACACACACAAATGTGACCACGCCACATCACACACACACAAAGGGGACCACGCCACATCACACACACACAAATGTGACCACGTCACATCACACACACACAAAGGGGACCACGCCACATCACACACACACACAAATGTGACCACGTCACATCACACACACAAAGGGGACCACGCCACATCACACACACACAAATGTGACCACGTCACATCACACACACACACAAAGGGGACCACGCCATATCACACACACACAAATGTGACCACGTCACATGACACACACAAAGGGGACCACGCTACATCACACACACACAAATGTGACCACGCCACATCACACACACACAAATGTGACCACGTCACATCACACACACACAAAGGGGACCACGCCACATCACACACACACAAATGTGACCACGTCACATCACACACACACAAAGACCTAACACGTTATCGTTCTCCTCTCTCGTTTTCATCGCATTCTTCTCCTTCCTTCTTTTCTTCTTTTGCTCTTCTTTTCTTCTTATGTTCATCTACTTCTTTCCTTCGTGTTTCTTCTTGTTTTTCTTCTTCTTCTTCTTCATCTTCTTCTTCTTCTTCTCTAGTTATATTCTTCTTTTTCTTATCTACTAATATTCTTCTTCTTCTTTTCATCATCGTATTTTCTTCTTCTTCGCCGTTCGTCCTAAGTAAAGACGTTTCGTCAAGTTGTATGATAGTTTATAGCGAATTTTCTAAATCTGCGCCTTTCTGTTCGTTGCATCCGATTTCATCATATGATTATTGGGACAGGCTTTGCCTTCCCTATTTTATCGTCATTCTTTTAATCAGAATACATTGATCGTTTCTAAGGCTGCCTCTTGGAGGCGGAATACGGTCTTAGTCAGCCATGGTCCGTTGACACTGACGCAATCAGCCAGCAATGAGTCAGTGACTGCTCTATCTAATTGGTGCTGCGTCATCGGTACCACACAATCGGTGATACATGATTCCGTAGCACAAGTTCGAGTATAATTTGTTTTCTTTCTATTGGGAGACAAATTAAAAGCAAGATTGCACACTGCTCTACGATTACTGGAACAAGCAGCGTTAATTCACGATTTATATAAATCCCTCAAAGTACCCCAGCAAGAGAAATTAGCACCGCACTAATGGTTAAGGAAATATTGAAGGTATAATGCCGTGCCGTTACTGAGATAAATGTTTTACGCAGTCATTGGTAAATATTGATGACTGCAGTACGGAAGAGAAATGGTTAGCTAGTTAGAGAAACCGGGGGGTTGACTGCCCCACCCCGAGAATTGATTGAGAGCAGACTAACGATAAATAATGTGTTTCGGTCATATGATAAATGGCATGGGTCAGACTCAAGATAAATACTCGGTGCTCGTCCCATAAGTGGTTCTGTGCAAACGAATGATTCTTCATTTCCTCCGCCGATTTCTTTTTCGACTGAATTTATCACTGGAAATAATGTAGGGGAAGAGGGCAAGACCAGGCACCAGTGAAAATGACAAATGCAATGTTAGGTATGGTAAAACGAAACATTATACATAGGAGTAAGAAAGTGGTATTACAACTGTTTACAGCCTTAGTTAGATCTAGATTGGAGTTCTGTGGTCAGCGTGAAGTTCTTATCGTAGAGGGGATTTACATATGCTGGAAAGGATACAAAGAAGAGCGACACAACTGATTTTAGGATTCCGGAAATATAGTTATGAGGAAAGACTAAGAATAACAGGCTTACAGTGTGTAGAAAGGAGAAGAATTAGAGATGGCTTAATACAAGTTTATAAAATAATCAAAGGAAACAAGCTTTTCAAAGTACAGCCGCTAACGAAAACAAGAGGGCACATCTCTATATTTCACCTTCTATCACCAAAGGGTGCATCGACCATCAACCAACTCTTGCCAAGCAGCTCTGTCCTATCTCTTCTACGTCCTTCTGGCTGTTTTCTGTTTTCTTTACTTCCACCTCCAGATCTCGTATCCATATATTCATTGGTCTGCCTATGCCTTTCCTTCCCTAGGGTTTCCACGACAGGGATTACCTGATGTCACTGGCCTGGGGCTTTCTTAATGTATGTCCCATCCTTCTTCCTAAGATTTCTTGTTCCAATTTACCTTGTTCCGTTATCTCCCACAGTCTGTGGTTTGTAACTTTGGCAAACTATTTTATACCAAGAATATTTTTCAGGCATCTGTTGATAAAACGCTGCAGTCTCCTTGCATTGCCTTTGGTCATCCTCCATTTTTTCGTTCCATACAGCAGGACTTGCTGGCGTCACACGTGCATTGAAAATCCTTATTTTTGTCTTCCTTCTTATTTCCTTGGAGTTCCACATGGGTTTCAACATTCCGAATACAACTCTTGTTTTGTGTGTCCTTGTTTTTATATCCTCGTCTGTCCCTCCTTCCTTGTTGATGATACTTCCTGGGTATGTAAATACCTCTACCGCTTCCAGTGGCGTTCCTCTCAGACGGATTGGTTTTGTGTTTGCTGCATTGACCCTAATTATTTTTGTATTTTCCTCATGGATCTTCAAACCGACTTGTTTAGAGATATAATCCAGTCTATCCAGTTTCCTTTGTATTTGGATTTGGCTGTGGGACAGAAGGGCTGTATCATCAACACAATCCAAGTCCTCCAGCTGTTTATTCCAGGTCCACTGGACTCCATTTCTCTCATTTGTTGTTACTTTTAAAATCCAGTCCACTGCCAGGATGAACAGGAAAGGCGAGTGTAGACAACCCTGTCGTACCCCTGATTGAATGTTGAAAGGCTCTGTGAGTTGCCCATCGTGTATAGCTCTACATTGCATACTTTCCTATTTCTGTCTAATTATGTTTGTGAACTTTTGAGGAATTCTACAGTGCCTCTGTAGTTTCCAGAGTATATCTCTGTCCAAACTGTCGAAAGCCTTTTCATAAATCAACGATATTGATGTACAAACTCGTCAATGCAATCTGGTCAATCCATGATCTATACTGCCTGAAGCCCGCCTGCTCATCCCATATCTTGTTATCCACTGCCTTTTTCAACCTTTCTAGTATTGCTCTATTTAACACCTTTCTAGTATTGCTCTATGTAACACCTTTCTAGTATTACTCTATTTAACACCTTTCTAGTATTACTCTATTTAACACCTTTCTAGTATTACTCTATTTAAAACCTTTCTAGTATTGCTCTATTTAACACCTTTCTAGTATTACTCTATTTAACACCTTTCTAGTATTACTCTATTTAACACCTTTCCCGGCACTGATAATAATATTATTTCTCCATGGTTTTTGCATTCCTGTAACTTTTCCTTGTTAGGCAATTTCACCAGATAGCCGTCTCTCCAATCTTTTGGTAAGCTTGCTTGCTCCCAGATGGCGCCTATCAAGTTGTGGAGCATGTTAGTAGATGTTTCAACATCTGCTGTTATGGCTTCCAGTGGTATCCCATCGGATCCTGCTGCTTGTCCGTTCGGTAGAAACGCTTCTGTCCTTCCAGTCTCTTCTTTCTTGGATTATCACAGTCGATCGGCAGGTCCTCCTCTGCTGGTGTGATGTCTGGTACATTATCTGGTGCTGGTCTATTCAAAAGCTCTTCAAAGTATTCTACCCATCTTTTCTTGTGTTCTTCAAGGTTAGTTATCTTTACCCCAAGATTATTTTTGATTGGTCTGCCTTGTTGTTGAAACTTTCTCGATAGTTTCTTCGAAGCCTCATATAGACCTTTCATATTTCCCTTTCCTGCAGCCTTTACCGCTTCCTCAGCCAGACCACCAATGTAACATATTTTGTCCGCCTTGATGCTCTTTTTAATATCCTGTTGCTCTCAATATACACTTTCTGTGCTGTGCTGTCTGCGGCTCTCGTTTTACTATTTAGTGAAGCTATTTCCTTATTTCTCCTCTTCTCGATCTTAGTGATTGTTTCTGCTGTTATCCATTCTTTATGCTGCCGTTTCTTCCTTCCTAGCACTTCCTCGCATGAGTTGTCCATGCACTTTGAACTTGTTCCCATTTATCCTCAATGCTGGTCCCTTCATCTAGCTGCTCCAGGGCTTGATATTTATTCCTGAGTGTTATACGGAACTCGTTTTTCTTATCATCTTCTTTCAGGTATTGTACGCAGTACCGTGGCCTTCTGACTGCCATCGTTCTGTATATCCTTAACATCAGCTGTACCTTCGCAATCACGAAATAGTGGTCTGAGGTCACACCTGCAAACCACCCCCTATAGACTCTGGCATCTAATAATGATCGTCAAAGTTTGGAGTTTGCGCAGATGTTGTAAATCTGATTCTTCATTTTAGGGTCTGGGGATATCCATGTTGCCTTAAAAATGTCTCTGTGTGCAAACATACTTTCTCATACGACCAATTTGAGTCCTGCACACAAATCTGCAAACCGCTCACCGTTTTCGTTTAGGACTCTTAGTCCCTCCATTCTCATGATCTCCTCATATACCACGTTGTCATGTCCAATTTTTGCAGTCTCACATTAGTATGGTAATGTTCCTCCTCTCTGTCTCCTCCATAAGTAGGGTAATGTTCCTCCTCCCTGTCTCCTCCATAAGTAGGGTAATGTTCCTCCTCTCTGTCTCCTCCATAAGTAGGGTAAAGTTACTCCTCTCTGTCTCCTCCTCTAGTAGGGTAATGTTCCTCCTCCCTGTCTCCTCCATAAGTAGGGTAATGTTCCTCCTCCCTGTCTCCTCCGTAAGTAGGGTAATGTTCCTCCTCCCTGTCTCCTCCTCTAGTAGGGTAAAGTTACTCCTCTCTGTCTCCTCCTCTAGTAGGGTAATGTTCCTCCTCTCTGTCTTCTCCATATGTAGGGTAAAGTTACTCCTCTCTGTCTCCTCCTCTAGTAGGGTAATGTTCCTCCTCCCTGTCTCCTCCATAAGTAGGGTAATCTTCCTCCTCCCTGTCTCCTCCTCTAGTAGGGTAATGTTCCTCCTCCCTGTCTCCTCCTCTAGTAGGGTAAAGTTACTCCTCTCTGTCTCCTCCTCTAGTAGGGTAAAGTTACTCCTCTCTGTCTCCTCCTCTAGTAGGGTAATGTTCCTCCTCTCTGTCTCCTCCATAAGTAGGGTAAAGTTACTCCTCTCTGTCTCCTCCTCTAGTAGGGTAATGTTCCTCCTCCCTGTCTCCTCCATAAGTAGGGTAATGTTCCTCCTCCCTGTCTCCTCCATAAGTAGGGTAATGTTCCTCCTCCCTGTCTCCTCCTCTAGTAGGGTAATGTTCCTCCTCCCTATCTCCTCCATAAGTAGGGTAATGTTCCTCCTCCCTGTCTCCTCCATAAGTAGGGTAATGTTCCTCCTCCCTGTCTCCTCCTCTAGTAGGGTAAAGTTACTCCTCTCTGTCTCCTCCATAAGTAGGGTAATGTTCCTCCTCTCTGTCTCCTCCTCTAGTAGGGTAAAGTTACTCCTCTCTGTCTCCTCCTCTAGTAGGGTAAAGTTACTCCTCTCTGTCTCCTCCTCTAGTAGGGCAAAGTTACTCCTCTCTGTCTCCTCCATAAGTAGGGTAATGTTCCTCCTCCCTGTCTCCTCCTCTAGTAGGGTAAAGTTACTCCTCTCTGTCTCCTCCTCTAGTAGGGTAAAGTTACTCCTCTCTGTCTCCTCCTCTAGTAGGGTAAAGTTACTCCTCTCTGTCTCCTCTTCTAGTAGGGTAAAGTTACTCCTCTCTGTCTCCTCCATAAGTAGGGTAATGTTCCTCCTCCCTGTCTCCTCCATAAGTAGGGTAATGTTCCTCCTCCCTGTCTCCTCCATAAGTAGGGTAATGTTCCTCCTCCCTGTCTCCTCCATAAGTAGGGTAATGTTCCTCCTCCCTGTCTCCTCCATAAGTAGGGTAATGTTCCTCCTCCCTGTCTCCTCCATAAGTAGGGTAAAGTTACTCCTCTCTGTCTCCTCCTCTAGTAGGGTAATGTTACTCCTCCCTGTCTCCTCCATAAGTAGGGTAATGTTCCTCCTCCCTGTCTCCTCCATAAGTAGGGTAAAGTTACTCCTCTCTGTCTCCTCCTCTAGTAGGGTAAAGTTACTCCTCTCTGTCTCCTCCTCTAGTAGGGTAAAGTTACTCCTCTCTGTCTCCTCTTCTAGTAGGGTAATGTTCCTCCTCCCTGTCTCCTCCTCTAGTAGGGTAATGTTCCTCCTCCCTGTCTCCTCCTCTAGTAGGGTAAAGTTACTCCTCTCTGTCTCCTCCTCTAGTAGGGTAAAGTTACTCCTCTCTGTCTCCTCCATAAGTAGGGTAATGTTCCTCCTCCCTGTCTCCTCCTCTAGTAGGGTAAAGTTACTCCTCTCTGTCTCCTCCTCTAGTAGGGTAAAGTTACTCCTCTCTGTCTCCTCCATAAGTAGGGTAATGTTCCTCCTCCCTGTCTCCTCCTCTAGTAGGGTAAAGTTACTCCTCTCTGTCTCCTCCTCTAGTAGGGTAAAGTTACTCCTCTCTGTCTCCTCCTCTAGTAGGGTAAAGTTACTCCTCTCTGTCTCCTCTTCTAGTAGGGTAAAGTTACTCCTCTCTGTCTCCTCCATAAGTAGGGTAATGTTCCTCCTCCCTGTCTCCTCCATAAGTAGGGTAATGTTCCTCCTCCCTGTCTCCTCCATAAGTAGGGTAATGTTCCTCCTCCCTGTCTCCTCCATAAGTAGGGTAATGTTCCTCCTCCCTGTCTCCTCCATAAGTAGGGTAAAGTTACTCCTCTCTGTCTCCTCCTCTAGTAGGGTAATGTTACTCCTCCCTGTCTCCTCCATAAGTAGGGTAATGTTCCTCCTCCCTGTCTCCTCCTCTAGTAGGGTAATGTTCCTCCTCCCTGTCTCCTCCTCTAGTAGGGTAAAGTTACTCCTCTCTGTCTCCTCCTCTAGTAGGGTAATGTTCCTCCTCCCTGTCTCCTCCTCTAGTAGGGTAAAGTTACTCCTCTCTGTCTCCTCCTCTAGTAGGGTAATGTTCCTCCTCCCTGTCTCCTCCATAAGTAGGGTAATGTTCCTCCTCCCTGTCTCCTCCATAAGTAGGGTAATGTTCCTCCTCCCTGTCTCCTCCTCTAGTAGGGTAAAGTTACTCCTCTCTGTCTCCTCCTCTAGTAGGCTAATGTTCCTCCTCCATGTCTCCTCCTCTAGTATGATAAAGTTACTCCTCTCTGTCTCCTCCTCTAGTAGGGTAATGTTCCTCCTCCCTGTCTCCTCCTCTAGTTACTGTAATCTGATGTAGAAAACCTCTGAGTTTTCCTTTTCATTTGTTGGGGCATATCCAAGAATTATATTTAATTTAACCTGCTTGTTCCTTGTTCCACATGTAGCCATCAACAGTCGTGATCCGGGTGCTCTCCACTCTATGAGCGCACTTTGGGCCTGTGCCGAGATCATTAGGGCCACTCCCTCTGTGTGTGGTGCGTTTCTCTCTTCCTCATGTCCTGCGTATATCAATGTGTCCCCTGTTGCCAATAGTACCTGATAGAGTCCATCTAGCCTCACTCATCCCAAGGATATTAATGCCCTATCGCTCCCTCTCTGTTGCAATCTGCGCTGTCTTACCCTGCTCCCACATAGTTCTAACATTCCAGGTGCCGAGTCTGGAAGGCTTTCTTGTCGAAAGAAAGGTAGTCGGCAGTCCAGCTTCCTTTCGGGTTTGGCCACGTCATAGTCCCTGCTGAGGGGACCTTTCCCTTCAAGGACGACTTGTGGTTTGTTTTGGTTGCCATTTTTGAAGTAAATGTTTTTTGACGAGGTGGGGTAGCTGGCCACCTGCTCAACGTTCGTCCTGTCTCGTCCAGGCCGAGGACCGACCGTGGTGAAGATAAGCGCACATCTAAACATTCATTAAAGAAAGATCAGGAAATATTTTTTTTTTAGTCAGAGAGTGGCGAATGTTGGAAATGCATTGTCACAGGAAAAAGTTGAGCAGGAGCAATTAATTAATTCAAAAATACATTGAATGCACATAGTAATTTCTACATCAAGCGAAGTAAAAGCAACTGGTTGTGTACAGAATCAGTAGTCTTCTAAAATGGTATAAACACGTTAAGCTCAATAAAACTATTAGTACCAATGTAACTTCTAACTGGGGTCAACAATTCCGACAATGGAGATAACGCATAAGATCCTTAAAATATCACGTCGCATATTTCATTGCACCCAATTCTGTCAGACAGTTTATCGGACCTTATTCGGATCTTTTTTCTCTTGTCAAATCATGAAAAGTTTGCAAGTACGTTCATGTGATAAATTCGAATGGTTTCCTGTGATAATCCAAGGTGCAGTTTCTGGCCAGAGTAGGAGGCGTCGACTTAAAATGGGCAGGACAGATGATATTTGCAAGTGGGCGAGCATGTCATTAATTGGAACCTTACTATCTCTTGCTGTTATGCGAAATGCAAGACACGAAACGATGGACATCATCTCCCATCCACTACCTTGCATGATTCTTATTTACGGGAAAGGCTTCGGGAGTAAACCTTGAGGACAAATCTGTACCTGTGCTATCTCCAGTTGTCTCGATAATATCTTGCCAATGGTCAAAGGTAGCTCAAAACGAGAGAGTGAGGTTGACAAAAGGCGTAGTTCACTCCCTTTAATAATAATCTTCGCGCATGTCAAACATTTCGGCGGACATACCGAGAGACAAGACTGTCCACGCCGCTGAACATAAAGAATGGTCGTCTGGTCTTCATCACATGTCATGGACGAACATCATCATCCTGATAAACTGAAACAGAAAAGCTGGCCATCGAAGAAGTGTGATAGCGACGGATAGTTCAGGATTTGCTGAGATGTGATGCCCTTACTACCACATAGGGCGGACGAGACGTGGGACTTGAACCTTTCAAGCAGGAAATAATGTGTGACGCTAGGAATCTTATCATGTAAAATTATTAAATTGAAACTGTCGATGTAAATGATCCAATACAGGCTTCCTGTGAAAGAGCGATTTATCGGAGGGTGGGGATGACCTTATGTTCCACTTTAGGAGTAATGAAGGTTCAAACCTCGTCTTTAACTCCAATTGTAAAATTATAATTTCTTTAGTCTTCTCTCGTCCGTTCTTAGCACGGTGTGTCACTGCTTTTCTCGTAACGTTCGAGTGCCTCATTTGTTTCTACTTTATCTTCACGTTTTCGAAAAAAACAAAAAAGGGTCAGAAATGGGAGGCAAGAAAATCGCGGATGATCTGATACTTTTCTCACACAGTCAACGCCAAACGCAAGAGAAATTGGAATAATCAGCCAAATTGGGACTGAAATAATGCTGACTTAGGCGTCTGATGTCCGCTGCGTGGGTCAGCCACATCCGTGACCTACTGGTGCGGGGTGGTTCCAGGCCTTGCCCAGGGCGGAGGTGGAGGCAGCTCTCTGATGTAGTCATACTGTGCGTGGGCGGCCTCTTATGTGCCTCCATCCGGTCGAGGAAAGGCTTTTGGCGCTGCGGAACGACTTCTGTAGTATCTTGTGGGCAGGGGTTTCCTGGTCCAGCCGTACAATATTATCCAAAAAATAAACTCGTCGGCGGTCAAGTGTTTCTGAAATTCGGCGACGATATTTTTTAGCAGAGACCTCCATGCTGAGGATGTAGCCATGCCATCAGATACCCAAGATACGCTGCAGGTTGGGCATGGGCAAGCCATCCAGTTTCTACATGTCATGTTTCAGCAATGTCCAGGTTTCGGAGCCTTACAACAGGACTGAGACCACGCAGGACTGCTTTGCTATACAGATACAATGGTTACAAAGCCGACGCCCCCCCCCCCCCCCCCCGCAAAAGATGGATATCACAAATAACAGAAGCAGTGAAGCCACCCATGTACGAATCACATACTAGGGCCCGGTCAAGAAACTTCTTCATAACCTGACTCTGAAAGACACAAATAGGACCACACAAAAAAGCAAAAAGAAAGAAAAATGAAAGTTAAACATTGAGTTTGCACCTCTGTCTTTGTCAATGCTGATTCCTAGATATGTATAACTAGACATTTATTGAATATTTGTTCTCCTTTTTTTCACAAAAGCCAGGATGCCGCTGTAGCATCACGAATACTGTTTTATGAACTGTCTGTCTTCTTCTACTTTTGTATACCGCTAAACCTGCAATCCTCAAGATTTGTACATCCTGCTTTAGAATAGTATATGTCAAACGCATTTTGAGTTGTCATTCTTGTTTCGTTTATCTTACACTGTTCCCTTGACAATTTTCTATAATCTGACCATTAAACTGCTTGTATTTTTTCCCTTTTCTATTCAGTCTCGCTTGCTTTGTTTTATTGATAGCCATAACTCTTTTTGTTAATTGCACTGTTAGATGGCTTATAGCGATGATAGATCTGGCTACAGGGCAAGAGCGAGACCGCGAGCAAGTTGGATAGATGACATTCCAGAGATTGTATAACGTTACTGGCTAACAATGACCGATATAGTGAACATGGTACGGAAAGGGGGGCTGGTCCGGGGGTAAGGCATGGGGTGGGGGTGGTGGTGGAACTAAAGCTAAGCACGAAGTGCAGCGCCATAAGTGGAAAGAAAACTAACTAACTAACGCTTCGTCTGTCTGACTGACTGACTAATTGTCTGTTTGACTGATTGATTAAATAGATAACTGATTAACTAAATAAAGCTAACTAACTAATTTACTTTCTAACTGTTAGTGTCCCAACCTTCTCCAGCATGTCTTGCTGGATTGTTCAGCAGCAGATATTGCTCAAACTAAAACCCAAATGTAATGTTGGACTTTCCGTGTCTATTATGATTCTGTTTTCCTGTCACCAGTTTGTTTCATTTCCCAGGTACATCTTCTAATTTGTATCATCACCCAGTTTAAAACCACCCAGTTTACAATCCCCAGTCTGTCATACCACCCAGTTTACAGCCACCAGTCTATCATACCACCCAGTTTACAACCCCCAGTCTGTCATACCACGCAGTTTACAATCACATGTTTGTTCTATTTCCCAGTTTACAACCACCAGTCTGTCCTTTCTCCCCGATTACAACCACCAGTCTGTCCTTTCTCCCCGATTACAACCACCAGTCTGTCCTTTCTCTCCGATTACAACCACCGGTCTGTCCTATCCCCCAGTTTACAACCACCAGTCTGTCCTTTCTCCCCGATTACAACCACCAGTCTGTCATATCCCCCAGTTTACAACCACCAGTCTGTCCTTTCTCCCCGATTACAACCAGCAGTCTGTCATATCCCCCAGTTTACAACCACCAGTCTGTCCTTTCTCCCCGATTACAACCACCGGTCTGTCATATCCCCCAGTTTACAACCACCAGTCTGTCCTTTCTCCCCGATTACAACCACCAGTCTGTCCTTTCTCCCCGATTACAACCACCAGTCTGTCCTTTCTCCCCGATTACAACCACCGGTCTGTCATATCCCCCAGTTTACAACCACCAGTCTGTCCTTTCTCCCCGATTACAACCACCAGTCTGTCATATCCCCCAGTTTACAACCACCAGTCTGTCCTTTCTCCCCGATTACAACCACCAGTCTGTCCTTTCTCCCCGATTACATCCACCAGTCTGTCATATCCCCCAGTTTACAACCACCAGTCTGTCCTTTCTCCCCGATTACAACCACCAGTCTGTCCTTTCTCCCCGATTAGAACTACCAGTCTGTCCTTTCTCCCCGATTACAACCACCGGTCTGTCATATCCCCCAGTTTACAACCACCAGTCTGTCCTTTCTCCCCGATTACAACCACCAGTCTGTCCTTTCTCCCCGATTACAACCACCAGTCTGTCCTTTCTCCCCGATTACAACCACCGGTCTGTTATATCCCCCAGTTTACAACCACCAGTCTGTCCTTTCTCCCCGATTACAACCACCAGTCTGTCATATCCCCCAGTTTACAACCACCAGTCTGTCCTTTCTCCCCTATTACAACCACCGGTCTGTCATATCCCCCAGTTTACAACCACCAGTCTGTCCTTTCTCCCCGATTACAACCACCGGTCTGTCATATCCCCCAGTTTACAACCACTAGTCTGTCCTTTCTTCCCGATTACAACCAGCAGTCTGTCATATCCCCCAGTTTACAACCACCAGTCTGTCCTTTCTCCCCGATTACAACCACCGGTCTGTCATATCCCCCAGTTTACAACCACCAGTCTGTCCTTTCTCCCCTATTACAACCACCGGTCTGTCATATCCCCCAGTTTACAACCACCAGTCTGTCCTTTCTCCCCGATTACAACCACCGGTCTGTCATATCCCCCAGTTTACAACCCCCAGTCTGTCCTTTCTTCCCGATTACAACCACCAGTCTGTCATATCCCCCAGTTTACAACCACTGGTCTGTCTGTTCTCCCCGATTACAACCACCAGTCTGTCCTTTCTCCCCGATTACAACCACCAGTCTGTCCTTTCTCCCCGATTACAACCACCAGTCTGTCCTTTCTTCCAGATTACAACCACCAGTCTGTCCTTTCTCCCCGATTACAACCACCAGTCTGTCCTTTCTCCCCGATTACAACCACCAGTTTGTCATATCCCCCAGTTTACAACTTTCAGTATTTTATATCCCTCAGATTACAAGCAGCAGTTTATCGTATCCCCCAGTTTACAGACACCAGTTTGTCTTAACCCCCTTTTTACAACCACCAGTTTGTATCAACCACCAGTTTACAACCACCAGTTTGTTATCTCCAACAGTTTACAGCCACCAGTTTGTCATATCCCCCAGTTTACAACCACTAGTTTGTCTCAACTTCTAGTTTACAACCACTAGTTTGTCTCAACTTCTAGTTTACAACCACCAGTTTGTCCAGTCTTCCAGTTTACAATCGCCAGTTTGCCCATTCTCTAATTTTACAACCACTAATTTGTCCAGTCTCTCAGTTTACAATTGCCAGTTTGTCCATTGTCTAATTTTACAACCACAAGCCTGCTATATCACCCAGTTCACAACCTCCAGTTTAGAACCACCAGCAGCCTTTCATATTACCCAGTTTACAACCTCCAGTCTGTCATACCACCCAGTTTACAGCCACTAGGAAGAACTTTGGAGATAATATACACCCCTGTCTGAAAGGCTCGATAAATATGATAACAGATCATAGCGATCCCACGAGGAATAGTTTTATGCCAGCTGATACGAGAAGGGTTATCTCAAATCGGTGCAGCAGAATCATGCCAGAGCTCACAGACCAGACAAACCTAATCGATATGTCTATCGCACCTGAGTTGGCCGAACCGCAAACACTCATCTTGTCCGTAAATCATTGACTATTTTTTTTTAAGTCTAGCACAGCCAGACTACAGGATTCGCACAACCCAGTCCACCCCAGCCCACTCCAGCCCTAGTTGTTAATGTCTGTGTAAGTCAGCTTACTCATTTTTCCGATCTATATCCGATTTTCCACGCCGTGACTTTTCATTTTTCAAGATTTGAAAAGAATTATTGCTTCAATGGCACAAGGAACGGAGGACCGTGTTTGTTGCTAGGGGCGAGCAGGTAGCGAATGGGCGAAAATGTGGGGTTTCGAATCGTCTCTTGGAATCAAAGGAGGTTGGACCAGCGTATCACAGACAAGATAAACATCGTTACAGCAAACAACCGACAAATAAACACATTAATACGGCTTGCCTCTAGATAACTAGATACACCCTATCAGGTATTAACACGCTTAAAACCATCCTACACACCAGTAGCATGTATCCATAGTCTCTATTTAAAGGTTGGATCTTATCCAGTATTTAACTCAAGACAAACCAAATAATAGATTTTCAACCAAATTTTCGGGAGTACACAAAAAGATACAGCCATCTTGGTCGCTATGTAACGTCACTGCTTTTCACAACATGGAAGTCACTAAATAGATTCCGAACTGGTGTATCACGTTGGAGAAAGAACATGGATTGGTGTCACAGGGCTGATGAGACAGTCGACTGTAGAGCAGCACACGCCCCATGGCACTTGATAATCTGCTCAGACCTTCTGGTAACATGTCATACTGATGACATGTTGAGGGGGAATGACAAAGAAATCCACGGGGATAAATATGGGAAACATGTCTGCGTTGGTGCACGGGACATGGGAAATAAGGAAGTATCGAGAAAGCCGTTGCGAGACAAAATGTAGTCTCACTGTAGTCCAACTGATCAGCAAAGAAGGCATCGCGACCGCTTATATTCTTCTGGTGTTTTAGTTCAACATGTAAGCCGCCAGGTTGTGGATTTGCCTTGAATTGATACTAGTCGACGATTTACACTTGTGTCTATTCTAGCAGAATTTTTGACACCCCTAACGTCTAAAAAGTGGACTATTCTGTTACGTCAATACCTCATACAGTGCTGAAACATACATTTCTTCTGTTTTGGGTGAATTAAGACGCTAGTACCGACTGTTGTTTTCATCTGGATTAGTTCTTTCGTTCATATTTTGTGTGTTATTTTCTCTCCTATTATCCTTTCATGATCATCAGCTATGTGAATTAATACTACGCTTAAACCTGTGTCGTAATGTTACGGTCTAGCACACACGGCTGAACTTTACGAGAGTGACGCCCTTAGCCCTAGCTGCAGACAGTGTCGGTTTATTGTGAGACTGTGATATTTAGACACCTGACTTTAATGGACTAGTACACGACCCGAGAGATATGCTCAACAAATCACTAACACACTGAGTGATGTCCCTACGATCTCTTGCGGTTATAGGAAAGGCAAGCCTTACAACGATATATGCCACCCCTCCCCACCCTCAAAAGCCATGAGGGAAACCTGTTTACAGAAAATCGTCGGGAGTAAACCCTGAGGAAAAATCTGAATCCTGTGCTATCTGCAGTCGTCTGGATAAAGTTAGGTCACTGGCTAAAGGAAGCTCACGACGAGAGAGTGAGGTTGACAAAGGGCACAGTTTCGTTCTCACTTTAATCAAAATCCCCGCAAAAGTCACCAATTTCTGCGGACACAACACTAGAAAGACTGCCTAAACGGCTGAACAAAGAGAGTAGTCTTCATCACTTGAGATGGACGAATATCACGGACACAGCCCGAGAGAAGACTGCCCACACGGCTGAACAAAGACAGTAGTCTTCATCACTTGAACAAGCTGCGACAATGTTTTACAACGGCAATGATGGCTGTCACCAGGAAGTCCTGTCTACAAACACGTTACCTGAGCTGTAAGCAATCAACGGATTGCAAACTACCGAACCTAAAGACTGAACTAAGATTGGAAGCTGCCAGAAAGTGATCCGTGCCTCTGTGACTACAGCCCGTTGTGGCGTGTGGGAGTACAAGAAAGCAGATAGACTTTCAGAAAGGGATGGAGGTTGCGAACAATAAGTCATGGAAATCACGTTTTTTTTAAGGTAAAGATTCCGTTAATTCGCTAATGAGACATATTGGGGGTAAGGTCTTAGACCAATATTTTTCTTGATCAACTGCACACTACGGGAGATGTATCCTACATCACGCAGGCCGCTTTTACTTTCCCATAATATTTTGGTACCCAATTTTCGAGGCTGGATGGACCTCGGTATCCGTTTTCCGATTGGAAAAACTCCCTCATTAACTGGAAACAGAACCTCAATCGCTCGGTTGGGAAGACAGCGTACTTACCACTTGCGGTACCTCTTAGAGAAAAAAGACAACTATCAAGGTTGTCAGGACAGAACAGGATCAACCTAACGATAACTTCCATACACTTGACCGGGAAGAACAGATAACAGTTCTTCGATTCATAACAACGCACACACGACTTAACATGCTTCTACTGTATGCTTAACCATTGTGCACATGTGCATTAAGTGAACACATTGCTATGCAGCTATGCACGAGTCACAGATTGTCCCCTGTATGACCATTTATGTAAGACACACTAGCCAAGCGATTCAATACTAGATTTAAAACTATGCTGAGTTACAGAAAAACTCTAAACAACAGACGGTTTAGCGTCTTAGTTCACCCAAACAAAAGAAATGTAGGTTTCAGCACTAAGTGTGAGGAATTGACGTTACAGAATAGTCCACTTTTAGACGTAGGCGTGTCAACCATACTGCTAGAATAGACGATCATTTCTTGATTCGTTTAACGTTTGTCCGTGATATGGTGAATATCATCCAGCTTATACTGTAGCATGACATTATCCATGCTCCCAGACGATGTAAGAACAACCAGGTTATCCAACCCGAGCCCTAACCATAACACTAACCCTTTCCTTAATGCTTGACCTAACCATAAACCTCACCATATGCCTAACCATAAACCTCACCATATGCCTAACCTAAACCTCACCATATGCCTAACCTAAACCTCAAACATAGATCTAACACTAATCCTTCGCAAAACTGAATATAGTCAACTTTTCTACACTTCTATCTATATCTGTCTTTGCTTATGTATATAAAATACAAGTATTTCGACCTGCCCTTCCCTTAACCCGAAATCTAATGTCCCGTCAAGTACGATGGGAACCCAGACAACTCTGTTTTGTGTGGATTAAGACGAAAGTACTAACAATCAAGTGCATCACGATGCGATTCTAAGAAGAAGAAGACGAAGAAGTAGAAATGATTCCCTTCATGTTGAATGTTTGATCTAAGCATGACAGGTACGCAGTGGACATCGCATGAAACCTGCCGGTGTCGTTTTATTTCAACTGCGTGGCAGGGAACTAGTTACATTCCATCCGTGAAGCCAATGACACGTACAATGAAGTTTATATCACCTAAACTCTAAGTCCCAGAAAGATGAATAAAGTGGGTTGGACAGAAACAAAAATCAAACGAAATGTGGGAGAAGAAAATAAGCTACTACAAATGGAATAAAAACAATGTTTGGCCTGGCTGGATCCCAACTTACTTCATCAAGGCCCAGTGAATAGAGTCTTTGGAGACAGAACACAAGGACATATATGAAAGGGGCAGACCAAGAAATGGATTTGACACAAGCAAACAGACATGGCAGTGAAGACTTGCTGAGCTGAAAACAGCCACAGATGACAGGCAGAAATAAAGAGACACAATTTTGAGCTTGGAAAGCAGTCCAAAGACTGAATGACTTGATGATGATAGAGTCGGGGACCCAAACCGTCCCAGGGCTGAATGAATAGAATATGATAGGGTCCGGGGTCCCAAATCATTTCCAGGACTGAATGTAGACAATGATTGGGTCGGGGCCCTGGTCAGTCACACGACTGAGTCGCGTGATGATGATGGAGACGGGGGTCCCAAACCAGTTCCAGGACTGAATGAGTTGAGATTAGGGTCTGGGGTCCCAAACCAGTTCCAGGAATGAATGAGTTGATGATGGGGTTACGGGCCCCAAAACAGTCCCAGGACTGAATGAGTTGATTAAGATGAGATTAGGGGCCCTAAACCATCCCCAGAACTGAATGACTTAATGATGATGCCCCTAATATCATAGCTTGCGTTTTCACGACTGTTGCCTTCAATGTTTGACACGTAACGTGTTTGTTGCAGTCTTTGCCTGTTGCTAATATTAGCCAGAAAAAGAGCAGGTCGCCCTCACCTCACCAGAGCCAAGACCTGGTGCAATTCTTTATCCATAACGACAGTTTCTGATTGTAATCTCTCTATCTTCCTTTCTGGCATGGTTTTCTCTAATCTCAGTTCTTTTATCACGCGTTCAAGTATGCATTTTTCCTTTGTTCCCCTTAATTAGTTTCTTTTCCTAGCTTCTCATTTTCAAAACTTTTTTCTCATTTCTTTTTTCCTTTAAACCGTCGACTCGACCATTTTTTGACTGTACTTTTCAACAATTTCATTGTGCCTTCAAGTTTAAACACGTTTGAACGCACACATTAAATTATGTAAAAATAACAGAAGTAGCACCTGTAGACATGTTCCTGGAATGTTCAGTTGCTTTCTGAGAGTTTAAGAAAACAAAAAGACATCTTTCTTCACTCGCAACGATAAACAGAATATAGTGGGTACGACAATAAGTGGAAATAACATGTAAAGCAACTAAAAAATAATAAGAACAATATCATCATGGATGCCAGCGAGTCCGAAGAGGGTAGAGCAAGTCAAAACGAAAATAATGTAAAGAAAAAGGCTGGGGAACAAAACTTGAAGGCAAAGAATACAAAAGAAGAAATCTAAATAATTACAAAGAAAATGTACCTCCGAACGGAAGCCAACAAAAGTGTTAACAGTAAAACAAACATTCTTGGAGGACTTTGGAGATAAATGAAAGGAATGTCAGAGAAAACGAGAAACTAGTGTGCAGAACTCTAATGAACATGTGAAGAAACAAAGAATGCCCACTGGAATTTGTTAAAGGCAAACAAGGTGCTTTGCTAACCACACCCAGGTAGGTAAATAATGGAAAGATGAATTCTCAGAGTTTCTCGGTGCGTAGAACGACCAAGTTCCAAGTACGAAAGGACCTAATACAGAGGACGAAATCAATGGCGCAAAAACAATATCACGTTGGAGGAACTAAAGGCTGCATTGGAGAAAAATAGATTGGCAAAACAGCTGGACCTGATAGTACAATACCAGCAATGGTAAAGTGCGTGGAGCTGCAAGTAAACTGTTATTATTGCAGGTTCTCCGGGCAGTCTGGCGCGACAAGGCTACACGAACGGATTTGGAGATACTAATCATTACATCAGTATTTAAAAATGGTGGCAATTGACATTGCAATAACGAAAGAGGCGTCATCATCATCAGGTACCCTGCCGGTGTTGGCGATCATGGACTCATTTCTATCACGTGTGTCGTTTCTCAACTCTGTTGCAAATTGTCGCCCATTCTCTCAGGTTGTCCAGCAACTTCTCTCTCGGCCTTTCTCCATGTTTTTTTCCTGCTATCTTTCCTGTTCTCAGGACGCACTCCAGGCCGCCTCTTCTCTTAATGTGCTCCAAACAAGGATGACCGTCTTGCACTGATTCTTGCAAAAAGTTGTCTTTGTGTTTGTGCCTCCTCAAGTACTGCATCACTAGTCTTCTTTGCAGCCCATATAACTCTTTTATTAATATCCCTGATGCAGTCCATTCTAGATCATCAGAAGTCGGGATGAGTAAACAGGTATCTGAATCACAATACAGTGTCAGAGCAAACAGAAGTACATAATACCTTACTTTCACACACAGGCAACCTCTTCTTCTTCTTCTTCGTACGCAGTCAGATAGTAACCATTATTTTTTCGAAAAAAGCGGCGGTCATCCTGAGGCTGTCGCCACTGCCATAGAGCTTATCTTGCAGTTCCACTGGTGATGGCCACATCTGCTCTCTCTGATCCTCGTATGTTGGGCAGTTCTGCAGCAGATTTTCAGCGGTCATTTTACCGGTACCCCACGGGCATTCGTCGGTACACCCTATCTTCAATTTGTTGAATAGGTGGTACCTCAGTCTATACACACAGGCAACTGAATGGCTAATTTTTGTAAAGTGGTGATTACAAGTCTTTCTCTATTTCTTGGACGTGGAACAAGCATTCGAGTAGAATCTACGGAGCAAGCTCTGGTAGTGTCCGCGACCTGCGCTGAACAGAGTTCACATACGACTTGTAGAAACTACAATCTGGCAACTATCCAATTTTCAGATTAGTTCAAGAATTCCATTGACGGAAATGGGCTGCAGTTTGTCACTTAGATTAATGAATTCCTTCATTCGGTGATGTTTTCCACTTAGATTAATGAATTCCTTCATTCGGTGATGTTTTCCACTTAGATTAATGAATTCCTTCATTCTGTGATGTTTTCCACTTAGATTAATGAATTCCTTCATTCGGTGATGTTTTCCACTTAGATTAATGAATTCCTTAATTCGGTGATGTTTTCCACTTAGATTAAGGAAGTCCGTCATTCTGTGATGTTTTCCACTTAGATTAATGAATTCCTTCATTCTGTGATCTTTTCCACTTAGATTAATGAATTCCTTCATTCTGTGATCTTTTCCACTTAGATTAATGAATTCCTTCATTCTGTAATGTTTTCCACTTAGATTAATTAATTCGTTCATTGCGTGATGTTTTCCACTCGGATTATTCTAGTAATGTCATCTGCTATTTTAAATAGTATTTCTATGCCCCGTATCGTGTTACGAATTTGGCTCCATCGGATATGTTTGTTGATAACACATAGGCCAATCACAGACTAACACATCGCCTGGGAGAGATTGAATTCTACGTGGTTAGCAACATGCCAAGGACAAATCGTTCACACACTGGGTGGTGTCTTTAATCATTGCAACCCCCACCACAAGGCATCAGATCCCGCAGCCCCTCTCCACCACCTCATGGAGTCGGCAGGGACACCGGTCAACACACTTTCCATGAAACGACAAGTCCCCAGGGACACTGGTCGACACACTTTCCATGAAACGACAAGTCCCCAAGGACACTGGTCAACACACTTTCCATGAAACGACAAGTCGCCAGGGACACCGGTCAACACACTTTCCATGAAACGACAAGTCCCCAGGGACACTGGTCGACACACTTTCCATGAAACGACAAGTCCCCAGGGACACCGGTCAACACACTTTCCATGAAACGACAAGTCCCCAGGGACACTGGTCGACACACTTTCTATGAAACGACAAGTCGCCATAGACATCGGTGGACACACTTACCATGAAACGACAAGTCCCCAGGGACACCGGTCGACATACTTTCCATAAAACGACAAGTCGCCAGGGCTTCATCCTCGATCTAGGAAGTTTAGCAAGAAATGCAGGTAAAATGAGACCTTCCCCATATTGTCTGCCAAGGTCCTTATATCGTCTATCAAGGAAGGAGAAGCAATTTGTTAGACGATCTGTTGAAGGACCTTGTTAGAAGATGTGTGGAAGGACCTTGCTAGACGATGTGGGGAAGGACCTTGTTAGAAGATGTGGGGAAGGACCTTGTTAGACGATACGGGGAAGGACTTTGTTAGAAGATGTGAGGAAGGACTTTGTTAGACGATACGGGGAAGGACTTCTATTACAGATACGTCTCTCTTGGATATTTCACGCACACCGTCAATCCATGTGTCTCTTGTTCTTAAGCATCGTTGTCTGGTGTAATAGGCCGGTTGCGACTTGGCGGTATCGAGACCTTTTGTTACATTTACCACCATTATTGATGTTGTTTTTGCTGTTGCGTAATGTTTTTTGTGCTTAGCAAACTCTTTACGATGTTTCTTTGGTAGCGGGTTTCAGTGGCTCTTCTTAAATTCCGAACCGCATTTGAGAAAGTGTACAGGAATGATCCTTGATGTAGTGCAATGTCTCATCAGAAAGCCCACCATTTTTGTGATTGCAGTGTCGAACGAGAACCTGAGGTTTGAATCTTCATCCGTGTGTTTTTATCTTACAATGATTTCTCTTCGCTACACCTTGATCATTGTGTTTGTGAAGTATGCTCGGCAGCATTTACCACTGAGAGACCATAATGAGACTAGAGTCCTGAGACAAGCAGCGAAAACCCTTAAAGACCACAATAAACTGGCCGAAAAGCAAGTGGTCATTCTCACAGACGCCCTCTTAGTGTTAATGGCTATAAAGAACCAGTACAAAATTGATCTCCGCTCTTTGGCCGACTCACTCGAACTCTTGTCTCAGTGCTTCAAATAAAAAGCATAGTTCAGTGGAGACCTGTCCACTGCATCATTCCAGGCAACGAGCAGGCGGACAGACTCGCCAATGCAGGAGGAAAACTGCAGCAGAGTGATACAGCAACCACATATAATGAGACAAACATCAGCCACTAGTGTCACATACAAAGCGAAATAGAAAAAAAGACCACCCTGGCCACGTAGAAAACTATGCCTACCACCAACTCTTCAAGCGAGATTAGGTGACCATCTTCAGCTTCGCACACAGGACATAGCAAACTCAGATGTCATCTTTACAATACGTTCTAGATTGGCAATACGCATCTTTGTACCTACGGCACAGCCCCAGTGTCAGCAGAACACACGTTGCCCGTCTTATACCGATAAAGGAAGTAACATTTGGCAACCTTCAGTGTCCTTCCACGAGCAATGTCACGGAAGTGCATTGCGCCTCAGGTCGACTGCTGCCTTTGTTAGAGTCATTGAAGGCGAGGTCTGAAGGTGAACGAGGAAGTAGATTATTATGTTTTACTTACGATAATTTCTTTTATCTTCTAGCTTGACCAGTATGTTTCATCTTATCCAGATTGTTTTGGGAGCTGAGAAAGCGCAGTTGTTAGTGCACATAAGAGCGATCGCGGTTCGGTCGCCAGTTGGTGCGGAAATCCCGAGCGAAAATTGGCTTCCGTGGTCGACTCAGTCACAATACGTTGGTTACAGAATAATTTGGGAAAGTAACGGTGTCGGGGTTGACCACGTCATCGTTAGGGTGCTATTTGTCAAGAAAAATATGGTAATAACATCATATTGCCAATGTGACACACAGGTATAAAATCGGGATCTTTACTTACAACACCTTGATCAGTAAGTTTCATCTGATCCTTGCTTCTTATCGCTAGCACATTGTTCAGGTAATTTCACCTTTCTTTGATTTCAGTTTGCTCCCACCTCCATTGAGCAGCGTATTGGTGACACGTTCCTCGTTGTAGCTGCGGGTCCCAACTTTGTCTTCAGCGAAGTCTTGGACCACCGAAGTCCAGTACGTAGTACGTAGTCTTCTAGAGGCATCTCATATGTTGCTGTGTGCAGAAAGGGAGACTGACCAACGCATTATAAGTCTTCCCTATGGTCTATTCTTGCCTCGAGAGTAACAGACTGCTGTCGCTGTGCTCCATCCACCCTGTGGCCTGATAATCTATGTTTTGTTTTGTCTGTATGGCTTATCGCATAATTCACCTGGTACAATCGTCTTTTGGCAGAATTATGGAGGCATTGCATAGGATGGTTCCAGATAGTGATTCCGACATGCGTCTCTAAAGGGTGGTCTGGGTCACTCTCAATTTATTCTCTAGCGATTTGGTGTGCGTCTCAGCATCGTAGCACATAGCAGAGAATGCAGTGACATTTGGAAGTAGGCTCGTAGGTCAGGGCAAGCGTCCAAGACATTGTTAATAGACGAGAAAGCTGCCCAGCCCGCGAGGCGACGTCTTGTCAGTTAGGGTCCCATGCAATTGTCCATATTGAGAAAGCATCCAAGATATTTGTCATCTTTGACATTTTATAATCTTACCTCGCCAAGGAAGACTGGATCGCAAGTGGCGAAGCGATTGTGCAACACTTTGGTCTTCGAGACATTTATCTCCTGCGCTCTCCATCAAGTAACTTCATTGATTGAGGCATATGCCGTAAATAAGGGTGCCAACGGTGTCCTTATTGCATCGGCTGATGGCTGATCACAAACATGCTGAGAAGAGGTTCGGTGTTATAGGATCCAACTGGTGGAACGCATTCTGAATTGATATCCCTCGATCAGTATGTTTGACTTAACCTGATTTATCTTCACTCCCACCTGTATCAGTATGTTTGACTTAACCTGATTTATCTTCACTCCCACCTGTATCAGTATGTTTCACCTGTCCCTGATTTCTCATCACTCCCACCTTGATCAGTATATTTCACCTGCCGCTGAGGTCTCTTCTCTTCATTGATCGACCATGTTACCGGATAGCAAAGACGACCGTCAAAGAAACCATACAAGCATGTCGTAAAAATCCATCTAAAGTTGACTGCGTACGGGGCCAACAACCTCGTAATGTAAAACACTGCAGACGAAATTAATCGAAGGCAATGAACGTAATAATTACGCTGTGATCAGCGAACCGTGAATATTAAGCTTGTCATTATCAAAGAGATTATTTGCAATAACGTACTCCTGTTTCCACGGAGAAGAGTGGCTGTAATGGTTGATCCACATTTTCTGTCTCTCGTCTGGTTTGTACACCCAGAGAGGCTACTTTCTTTTCATTCGTTCATGTTGCATTTCAATTATAGAGCTCTGACGCTTTCTCTTTCTCTCTAACACATTCTCCATTTATAATCAATCGACATTTTATTACATAATTAATGTTATTAGTAGTTTCCTGTTTTTATTGCCTTTGCTATTGCTGAGGCGGCCTCAGTAGTCCTGATGTAAAGTGTCCGCCTCGGGTAATGAGGACGTGGGCTCGTATCACGGTGGAGATCGGGGTTTGTTCATGTGGATCTTCTGGTAAGATGCCACATTATCACTGGATATTGAGATCGGTGTTGAGTGCCGAGAAGGTTACAAATCCTTTGGCAGTTAGAAATCAAAAGAAGTAGACTTCTAGTAAAAAATATACCGAAATTATTGGTACCTTCCTTCAGTACAAGTAAGTTGCTTTCTCTTCTTCTTCTGTTGTCGTCTCACTCTCTACCGGGATGTATTCCAGTATTGTAGTATTTGTTTTGTGTCTTTTGCCTGTCTCGTGGACATTTTCTACTAAATTACTGCAGATCTCGTTTACGCTGTCTATCCACCTTTTCCTCGGTCTACCTCGCTTCCTTTTTCTTGGTGTTCTCCTGTAGAAGGTTGCATGAGCTATGTGGTCTGGTTGAATTCTCACAATGTAACCCGCGAGAAGTTTATAATGCATACAACAGATAATCTTCGGCTACCTGGCAACATACATTAACAACAAGAATGTTTGAATACCAGGATTCCAAGTATCAAGTCAAGTAAGTTGTTAATGCTGTGTCTGATATTGATGTTTTTGTTGTTGTCGTTAATGTGGTCGTCGTCCTTCTCTTCATTCTTTGCATCTTAATTCTTTCTTCTATTTTTTTTCTGCCTTTTTTTCCTTTTTCATCTTTTTTGTCTTCATCTTCTTCTTCTTCTGCTTCTACTTCTTCCTCTTCTTCTTCATCCTTTTCTTCTTCTTCTTCTTCTTCATCATCTTCTTCTTCTGCTTCTGCTTCTTCTTCATCTTCTTCTTCTGCTTCTTCTTCTTTTTCTTCTTCTTCTTCTGCTGCTGCTTCTATTTCTGTGACAAATTCTCATTTAGAATGGGACTCCGTATTCTTCAATACATTCTGCTGTCTTTTTCACAGTCTCAATCCCGGGGGTACAGTTTCTCCTCGAAAGGAGTTGGTTTGTGCTTCATACAAATGTCTTCTCAGATGTGTGTGTTGGGGGATGTTGTGCTGCTGCCATATTTGCTAAGCCTCGGAATCATATGATGGGAGAATCTACTTTGAATTGTGTGTACATATCGTGTCCATTTCTGTTGTGGCCAGTTTGGAAACCTAATATGATGACTTGGTCTTTCCAGGGCAGTTGGTAGTATTCATCATCTGCTGGGAGTTTGGGGCGTTCTTCCTGCGACTTTACATTGTACTGCCTTTTTTATAGCCTTTGCTTCTTCATAGTTGACTATGCGTTATTACTGTATCAATTTCGTCACTCTTTGGCTAGACTGGTTTGGTCCAATGTTCTGAATGCTTCAATGGGCATTCAGGATACCGACCCGTCAGTCTGAAGATTGGGACGGTGGTTCATCTTGTGTCATGATATCTAGATCTTGTTGTTTAATATAGCTTCACAAAGAAACGAGAGGTTAGTCAGATCTGACTAGAAGGTTACAGTACTAATAGTCTTTACGCCCTATTCAGGACCTTTAATGCACTGGTAATATTAAAGACAGTGGTTTGAACTGCTGTTATACAAGTGTGTTTTTTTTCCCAGTCTATATATCGATATGTGACTGCATGGACACGCGGCCATCACACAATCTATAGATCCATCATGCGGTTGCTTGCTGTATAAATCTAATTTCGGCTCAAGTGACAGTAACTGATGCAGTCAGCTATAACGGCACTCAAATAACACATAAACAATGAACTGAACGAATTTCTGACACTCGATTTAAATGTTTTCTTATGGGTTCCAGAATGCAGTGATATAATCACACGGTAACATCAAAGGAAACTAGCAGGCCGACAGTCTAGTCAAAGGGGAACGAAACTGTTACATCATCATCATGTAGCATGTCCTTTATAGAACGTCGCTCCCATCACAGTCTGTCTAAAAGAAATTCGTTTTCTTGCCAAAACCCCAGCCTCCGCCACAGTCATACCCAGGCATTCCTGTCGTTGTCGACCTGGTTGATCTTCTAAATCCTCCATCAGCAGCTGGGTATACTTCTCAGGTGTGGACTCCACTTCTTGTCCTTTCACTCACGTAGTTTAGCCGGCCAACCAAAGCTGTTGCCCCGGCGGGTGGCGCTGCCGTACAAAGGCAAACGCTAGGAGCCATACGTGAACTAAACAGAAGTGGGGGAACCAAACGTGAGCAAGACAGAAGGGGAGGAACCAAATAGGATCCTAACCATCAAGGATATGGCTGACTCTCACAGTGAGGTACTATCCCTTACACACTTGTGTCCTACCCCTCAAAACTGATACATAGCGACTTGAAATAGGTGCGTTGATCTACAATTCGACAAAAGTATGTTCAGTGAAAATTTCAGCTCGATATGTTTTTCTGTCCGCGAGTTAGGGCGTCTATATAAATATATGTATGGGGAACTGAGAGGCTAGTACTGTCAGAAAGAACATACTGATCAGGACGTTGCACCAGGGTCAAACACAATATTCTGAACAAGGCCACTATCTCTCTTCCATGTAGCGTTCCCTGGAAACGGGCTGTTTTCATGGCAGTCTGACTGACGAGGTGTGGATCGACGTGATACCCGTAGTAGTGAGTGACACGCAGATGAAGCCAACCATACCACATCCGCCTTTAGGATCGAAGCCCACCTTCATCAGCATGCTCGGAATGTGAGGAAAGCTAATGCAACCCACCATTTAACGCCCTGTTCAAGGCGCTCAAAAGAGTAAAACTTACTCATTGTGGGCATTAAACAAAAACAAAATCATTCGGAAACGTTCTTAAAACAAACTCTCATTCCGAAATAAAACCGACTTTGTCTCCTTCCCTCAATCAAACCATCCTATTGGTTCTTTCTATCGATGCTTTATTTTTATCTCCAAAACAACTTGTTTATATCCTCCTTAGATCTTCTTCTTTGTTAACTTATTGTCAATAATTCACTTCCAATGTGACCGGATTGTTCTATGTAACACTTAAAACCTCCCTGTCTCACTTCGATTGACAAAATTGTGTTCTACTAAAATACCTTTCATGTTTTTTAAATTTGTTTTGCCTGACCTGTTCGTTTCTGCATTTCTAGGACTCTCTTTACCTTTGTCATGCCTGCGTTGTTTCCCTTTGATCTTCATTTTAATTAGTTATTGATTTTTTTGTTGAATAAATACGATTTTTCGACGCTGCCAAGTTCAGTTGAATTCAAATGTCGTCAGTGAACCAGGAAACACATTAATGATAACATAAAAGTGGATATAAAAAACTGAGGGGCTTCTGTAAAGCTGATGTCAGATGTATTCAAGAACATGGATACTGTTTTGTTTTACTTTTTCTTCTTTTGATTCCTTTAAAAAGTAGTTATCCAGAAGGCTAATTCAAACTAATCAGGCAGTTCCACACTCATCAGGCTACCCCACACCCATTACGCTACTCCACACCCATCATGCAGCTCCACACTCATCATGCTACTCCACACCCATCAGGCAGCTCCACACTCATCATGCTACTCCACACCCATCAGGCTACTCCACAACCATCAGACAGCTCCACACCCATTAGGCTACTGCACACCCATTAGGCTACTCCACACCCATCAGGCTACTCCACACCCATAAGGCTACTCCACACCCATCAGGCTACTCCACACCCATCAGGCTACTCCACACCCATCAGGCTAACCCACACCCATCAGGCTACTCCACACCCATCTGGCTACTCCACACTCATTAGGCTACTCCACACCCATCAGGCTACTGCACACCAATTAGGCTACTCCACACCCATCAGGCTACTCCACACCCATCAGGCTACTCCACACCCATAAGGCTACTCCACACCCATCAGGCTACTCCACACCCATCAGGCTACTCCACACCCATCAGGCTACTCCACACCCATCAGGCTACTCCACACTCATTAGGCTACTCCATATCCATCAGGCTACTGCACACCAATTAGGCTACTCCACACCCATCATGCTACTCCACACTCAGTAGGCTACTCCACACCCATAAGGCTACTCCACACCCATCAGGCTACTCCACACCCATCAGGCTACTCCACACCCATCAGGCTACTCCATACCCATTAGGCTACTCCACACCCATCATGCTACTCCACACCCTTCGGGCTACTCCACACCAATCAGGCTACTCCACACCCATCAGACTACCCCACACCCATCAGACTACCCCCCACACATAAGACTACCACCCCCCCCCCAACCACACATCAGACTACTATATACCCATCAGGCTATTCTCACCCTCTACAATCCCATCACCTCTTCCACCACCACTAACACCACCAACATCACGATTACCATCACCATCCCCACCACTACTATCACAACCCCCACCACTTCCAACGCTACCACAACTACCCCTTCTGCCACAAACAGCACCACCACCCCCCCTCCCTCCATCACTACCACTAAACCCACCCACCAACCACCACCACAACCTCTCTACAATGGCAGACACACGGATTTGGTACATAAAATCCAACATATGTTCAAAAAGCAGATTTAAAGGAGATTATGTATTGAATGCAATTTAACGTGGATGCAGTATCATCGGTACACAAGGATTTACAATACAAACACAACAAAATGCAATGGTTTTATTTTTCTTCATCTCTTTTTACGCATAACAATATCTCTATGACTGCAATGTTGTCTCTTGTATAAGCGGCAACGTCTTTCGTAGTTCACATATACATTCACGCCTACACATATTCACATATACGCCCATAAAGTTTCTCTTCCCGTGCTGTTTCAATGGGCCAGTGGGTTTGTCTCTGGATATCATATTGAGCACAGATCTGAAAGATGTGCTCTGAAGCCCGTGGGGCATGTTCGCATGTACACATGACCGAGTTGATTCTTAACTTAACTTAACGTTTTTATACTGGTTTAGAAGACCCTGCAGAGTCTGTATACAACCAGTTACATTTACATCACCTTGCTCTAAAATCTATGCGCATCCAGTTTATTCTGAAATGCATTAACTGTCCCTGCCTCCACTACCTCCCGTGGCAATGCATTCCAAGCAGACACCACTCTCTACAGTTATGTGTACATGAAGCTTCGGAGTTGGTTGTTTTCTAATCTACGGCGCAACAGAACAGCTTGTTCTTATCTGCTTATCTTGCGGTACTCGTCGTGTGTTAATGTTGGTATGATCGTCTTTGTTATGGGTTGGTATGTAACTAGTACAATCAGGCTGCTCATCATCCATGGATTCACGACCTTCACGAAAACGCTTCCAGGTAAAGGCCGCCGTTCATCGTAGATGATGATGGCATAATGTATGTTGCTTGCGCTTTTTTTTAGTAAGGATTAACTGCGCTACCTGTTATCCTTACTCTCTCGTCTCGTGCCGCCCGACCCCAGTGGCAAGTCAAGTACAAGACGACTAGGGGGGCGACTACGAGATGCAGGGGACTCCACATCAAGCACCCGTGAAAAGAAATGGCGGAGTACGGAGTCGAACCCAAACCACCTTATCACGACGCCGACGGCATAACCACTTGACCACGGAATACCACACTACCACTAGAAGAATACATACACACCAACAACAAAGAGGTTGTTAGGCTAGCTGAGAGGATGGACTTCGGGGGGCATGAACATATCAATCGTTCGCTGGTCCCTTTGTAACGAAACTACACGACTGGAAGGTAACACAGGCTGTCTAGAGACTCAGGGGTTGCTGTGGTTGAGAGGTCAGGGGTCGCTGTGGTCGAGAGGTCAGGGGTCGCTGTTGTCAAAAGGTCAGGGGTCGCTGTGGTCGAGAGGTCAGGGGTCGCTGTGGTCGAGAGGTCAAGGGTCACTGTGGTTGAGAGGTCAGGGGTCGCTGTGCTTGAGAGGTCAGGGGTCGCTGTGGTTATGAGGTCAGGGGTCGCTGTGGTCGAGAAGTCAGGGGTCGCTGTGGTTGAGAGGTCAGGCACTCGCCTCCCACGAAAGCGATTATACCATTACAAAACGTAGGAGACGGCGTGTGCTAGTGGTTTAGTGACACGGCTCACAACCATCACAGTACCGGCCGTTACCCCGGGGAAGCAAACCCTTAGAAAATGCAGGATGAAGCAGACCCTTACATAAAATGCATGCTGAAGTCGGATGGACTGGGCCGACAGACGCACAATAAAAACCACAGTGTAACGCACACCACTTTGGAGATTGGAGAAATAAGGAAGGGGAATGCGACAAAAACACTTTAAAAAAATTAACATAAATACCATTCAAATACTAATGAACATACTGCAGTTTGTTGTCCAAACACACGTGACAGTCGACGATAAATGTTAGACGAATTCTGGACCTTCTTTGACCAGAAATTCCAAATCAACTCGTTGTTTCTGCACTTGAGTCGTCTGGTCCGACGCCATTTTGAATAAAAACGGCGGGAAAAGCTCAGATACTAGCTCATTCCACCGCCAGGTGTCAGACATATACTGTTCAATTTGGAAAAGTTATTATCCTTAATGCATTTCGTTTTCAGGTTATTCGAACAAGGGGATTATGTGGTGAAGTTGTTAAGCCGTCGGCCTTGTGATCAGGTGGTGTGATTTCCACTCCGCACTCCACACTCCCCGTCTTTTTTCACAGTTGCTTAATGAGCTGTCCCCTGCATCTCGTAGTCGCCCCCTAGTTGTCTTGTACTTGACTTGCCACTGGGGTCGGGTAGTACGAGACGAGAGAGTGAGGATAAAAAGTATCGCAGTTAATCCTTACTAAAAAATAACGCTAGCAAAATAAATGATGCCATCATAGTTTGCGATGGGCGGCAGCAAATGCCTATTCTGACAAATCCATTTATTTACTAAACGTCCCTAGTATTATAGGGAATGGATATTACCGAACTCCGATCACCTATGCAAGCCCTCGGTCAATGGGTAACTCATTACCGCACTCCGATCACCTATGCAAGCCCTCAGTCAATGGGTAACTCATTACCGCACTCCGATCACCTATGCAATCCCTCAGTCTATAGGTAACTCATTACCGCACTCCGATCACCCATGCAAGCCCTCAGTCTATGGGTAACTCATTACCGCACTCCGATCACATATGCAAGCCCTCAGTCTATGGGTAACTCGACACTGTATATGAACGTGTAGCTATCTGGTTGTGCATATGCCTGTTTCGTTGTCTCAGGCGCACGTATTTCATCTTCGAGTTTCTGCGGGATATTTTGTTTCCATCCCAAGCGCTCGCGTGGTGGACCTAACCTCAAAAACTTGGTACAAGAACAAGTCTAGCAATTAAAGGCAGTCGGCGTGGTGCTGACTACATGAACCGCAGTGTGATGTTGGCCAAGAAATTGTGGGTCAAATACTATATCTTAACTCTTAACTTGTATATGCAGTGATGACAGCTTCGTTAGTCTTATTAAGGTTAAAAAACATTTCACTCCCCAAAAATAAAGTCAAATATCGGCTTTGTACTGAGTGCGGCTCTATGTCTGACTGTTTAACACAGTTATGTTTAGCCCTCAATTTAAGGATGACATGAACAAATTATATACGATAATAATAAAAAGATACTGAATGTATTCCTTTCACTTCAATCCATTTGATTCTTTCTATTGAACTATTGAGGCAAAGAATACCACAATGGAATGCCACAGAGAACTTCAAAGGAAATGCCATTTGGAGTGTCAAAGAAATGTTAAAAATGATACTAACATGAATGTCACACTGGATGTCACAAGGAATGTCACAAAGAAAGTTACCAGCAGTCTCATGAGACGTGTCACATGGAATATCACAAATAATCTCTCAAATAATTGCTAGAAAAAAAATCATCAGGATTGTCACATATAATTATATATTTGCGCAATGAAGATCGCAAGGGGTGTGCATACTTCTTCTTCTTCTTCGTACGCTGTCAGACGTCAACCTTTATTTTTTCGAAAATAGCAGCGGTCATTCTGAGGCTGTCGACACTGCCATAGAGCTTCTCTAGTGTTGCCACTGGTGATGGCCACATCTACTTTCTCTGATCCTCGTATGTCGGGCAGTTTTGCAGCAGATGTTCAGCGGTCATTTTCCCAGTACCACTCATGCATTCGTCAGTACCACCTATCTTCAGTTTATTGAATAGATGGTACCTCAGTCTATTGTGGCCTGTGCGAAGTCTGAAGACCACGACCTGCTCTCTTCTGTTCAACTGGTAATAGTCATCATTTTTCGTGTAGCCAGTACGTTCGGTTTCCCATTTGGTCATGTATCTAGCTCTAATAAGCCGTTTTTATTCTTCGTAGGTCACACTAGTATCTGGTTGTGGTAGTCTTGCACCTTCTTTTGCGAGTCTTTCTGCCTCCTCGTTGCCTTGGATGTTACAGTGGGATGGAACCCACTGTACCACTACTCTTTTTGGTGCGGATTGCTGGCATAGTTGACAGAGTACTGCTCTTAAATCATTGAGTTCAGTATTTTTCTGGCTTTTTAGTGCTGTGACTACGGCCAGGGCATCTGTAAGCAGGACTATATGGCTTTCATTACTCTTGCTTGTCACTATTTCTTCTACTGCAGCCCTCAGTGCCTCTGCCTCCGCTCTGAAATTGCTTGAGTATTTTCCAGTTGCCACTGATATTGTTGTTTTTCTACCATTTGGTAGGCTCAGGAATACCCCTGCCCCTCCGTTCTGTGTTGTGTTTGTTACAGAACAGTCGGTATATGCATGGGTCCAGTCCATGCTTGGGTAGTTTTTCGTTGTGTACCTCAGGGTTATGTCTCTTCTTTCTTTTTCAGTCTGGCTGTTCTTTTTTCCAATACCTGGTATATTTTCTACCACCTCTGGAAATATATGCTGCCTCTAGGTAGGTTTGCGTACAGTAGGGATGGGCTTTGGTGTTGTTAATGCGTTCATGGGGTCTTCGTTCATCTTTGCTTTGGCTATTTCTGCAAAGTTTCTCCGCTTTAGTTTCCCATTTCCAAAATTATTTAGTCTCTTATGCATTGGATGGTCACACGGTAAGTCACATTTAATTGCACAGGGAATTTCATTGGGACAATCCCAAAGTAAGTCCCATATAATTGCACTAGAAGCTTCACAATGACTGTCACATATTATTTCACCAGGAATATCACAATGACATGTATTTATAATTACACAACGAATATCACATGTAATTGAATAAGTAATGTAACATAATTGCATAATAAATGTTCCACATAATTAATTACACAATTAATGTCACATATAATTGCACAATGAATGTCACATTTAATTGCACACGGAATCTCATATATTATTACAAGGAATAGCACACACAATTCCGCAAGGATTATCACATATACTTGCACAAGGAATATCACACATTATTGCACATAAATATCACATATAATTGCACAAGGAATATCACATATAATTGCACAAGGAAAACCACACATAATTGCACAAGGAATATCAAATATAATTGCACAAGGGATATCACGTATAATAGCACAAACAAGGACTCACATATTTGAGCAGTGAAAAGCGCACAGAACGTTCCAATAGGCGGCAGACACATCGTTTAGTTGTTGTTGTTGTTGACAATTAAATATTTTACCTTCTGTCAATGATCGTCGTCGCTTTTCCCTGTTTACTGTATTTTCGTTTATATCAGAGTTCAGGTTTGGTTGTGGTAAATATGTACACCGTTTTTTATGTAAACACAATTACATAAACTTGTATGTAAAGCTTAACATTTACCTGTCCTTGTCTTGGCTGTCTCACCTGTGTTTATGCATTTACAAACATGGGAAATTCCCCTTATTTTCCCTACCTTTAAACGCAATTAATCTTCAATTATAATATTTGTAAACCGTTTTCTACTTTGTTTCATTTAAATGTTAACTTGACTTACACAATGTTTTAAAGTTTCAGCAAATCGGGATTACTAGTTATATAAAAACACGGCTTTCGTTAGATCATTGTGATGAGATATTTGAATCTGGACTTTCATCTTTTCTCCATCCTCTTTATTTTTAACACTGCAAATCCTATTCTTTGTCAAGAGAATGGTTCTTTGGGTCGAGGTGGCCTTTGTGCATGAGTGGCTTGTGATGAGCTCACGAAATTAGATGAGAGTCAGGCTCAATGCCCGTCTTCAAAATGGATAGATCAAGCGACATGATTATGAGAATGTCTTACAGGATTTGCGGGATATTTCGGCAAATAGATAGTGGGAGTGGGTGGGGAACGGAGAGTTGGGGACAGATATATAGCGGGGGTGGTTGGTGAAAGGAGAGTGGAGATATATAAGGTAGCATAAATTGGTAAAGATGAAAGGGGATATTGTAAGTAGGCAGGAGGTAAAGACGAAATGAGTTAATAACGCTGACGGAGAGAAAGCGAGAGAAATATAATGTTGTGGAAGAGAAATAAGAATAAAATATATATATATTTTACACGCACACTCACTCATGTATATACATATATATATATGTTAATTCAAGCAGGGTTTGAAAAAAGCGCTCGTCTGTGACCAGTAAAAATGTTTGCTTGGTGAGTGACAAAAAATCAGTTTTTAATCGTTACTACATAAGGACTCTCGCACGATTATTGATGGTATTACGGCTAGAACAGCTCAAATATGAGCTAGCTTATCATGATGAATCTAACTGGATATCTGCTTCCCCAATTTAAATTTACCAAAAGCCATCGATAAATAGTACGTTAGTACTAAAACTACCACGCGTGTCTCCGACAGAAGTGAATTTTATCTTAAGAATAAATAGTATAATACTGTGTAAGTAATACCAAATATGTTGGCTTGGTACGCATTGTAATGTAGAAATAAAAGTGAATTAGTGCCTAGTTTAAATTTGTTAAGAAAAATGTCATGCCTGAAGTCCGACCCTTCTGGCAGGTATAATTTTGTAATGTCTGGTCATCCACGCTATACACTTTTAAGCGTTATATATATATATATATATATTGTTTCGAATGCCCACAATGATTAGGTTTACTCTTTTGTGCGCCCTGAAAAGGACGTTAAATAGTGGGCTGCAGTAGCTTTCCTCACATCTCCAGCGTGCTGATGAAGGTAGACCGCAGTCATCCAGGCGGATGTGCTATGCTTTGCTTCATCTGCGTGACACTCACTACTGTGGGGATCACATCAGGATGTAGCATGGTCTATCCATGGAAAAACATCGCTCCCACCACAGCCGTTCGATAGGAATCTCGATCAGCAGTCAGTCTTTCCGTCTGCTCCATGTTTAGGGTGTCCTTGATGTCTCGATCAGTGGTCAGTCTACCCGCCTGCTCCATGTTCATGTTAAGGGTGTCCTTGATGTCTTGTGTCCATCTGCGCCTTGGTCGATCTCTGGCTCGTCTTACTGACAAACTGTGTGTGTGTATCTTAGGTGTGTGTGTGTGTGAGTTTGAGTGTGTGTATGTGTTGTGTGGGTGTTGTGTGTATTGTGTGTATGTGTGTTGGAGTGGGGGTGTTGTGTGTATTGTGTGTTTTGTGTGTGTGTGTGTGTTTGAGTGTGTGTGTATGTGTTAAGGTGTGTGTGTTTGAGTGTGTGCATATGTTGTGTGTGTTGTGTGTGTTGTGTATTTTGAATGTGTGTGCGTGTTTGAGTGTTTGTGTGTGAGTGTTGTATGCGTGTGCGTGTGTCTGTGTAAAGGAAGAAAGTAATATAGATATGGATAGATTAGTTTAACATGATCGCGACACACTCTCTCTCTCTCTCTCTCTCTCTCTCTCTCTCTCACACACACACATACACACACACACACACACACTTTTATATATGTATATTCTTTTACCACATTCGTCCTGAAAAGGACGATGTATCGTAGTTTACAGCGGGAATGCTATATCTGCTCCATTCGGCTTGACACATCCAGTTTTAGCCAGGAGTGTACCGGAATTTTCTTCCCTGTTTTGTCCACCTTTTCTTAGCCAGACTACACTAGTGCAGCCTGTATCCGGGGCCCCTTTTTGGAGGCTGAATCAAGTTTTGGTCATCTCTGGTTCTCTGACTCCGATGCAAGCATCCAGGTTTAAGTCGCTGGATACTATCCGCTAATTCACTCTGATGCATATTCAGCATTGTCTTCATTTGCATAATGATTTTCGAGGAACTAAAAGATATCATCAAAAAACTATGAACGAAAACGGTGTGGGTTCTTCTTCTTCTTCTTCTGCGTACGCAGTCAGACAGTAACCATTATTTTTTCGAAAAAAGCGGCGGTCATCCTGAGTCTGTCGCCACTGCCATAGAGCTTGTCTTGCAGTTCCACTGGTGATGGCCACATCTGCTCTCTCTGATCCTTGTATGTCGGGCAGTTCTGCAGCAGATGTTCAGCGGTCATTTTACCAGTACCGTACGGGCATTCGTCGGTACACCCTATCTTCAATTTGTTGAATAGGTGGTACCTCAAAATCTGAGATTATTCGGCACAAAGCTTCTTCTATTGCTATTATTTCTGCTTCGAAATTGGAACAGGTCTCCCCATAAGGGCCACAGATGTAGGGGTGGTCTTCTTGGTGCAGGTTATAGTATTTAATTACAGCACCATATCCCGTGTTGGTGGTAGCCGTGGTGGCAGATCTATCTTTGTATACTTGGATGTTTTGTGGATATGATTCTAGAGTTTTCAAAGCGATAGTTTTCAGCAAATATGGTATGTGTTCCTGTCGGCATTGTGGTCGGAGAGTACAGTTCTTATTGTGGGGGTAGTCGCTTGCCAGCAAGGGGGTTCATCATTGATGACCGCCATAAGCCTTCTACGCTCTGACAGGTGGTGTTAATCGATATTTTTAGCGCCTTTCTTAGAAATTATGTCTTTATATTCTATGCGTTGGTGCCAGTGTTGTACCATTATGCTATTCTCTTCCTTAGTGTCCATTCTTACGTATCTTTCATGCATTTCTATGACCGAGCGTTCTCATCTTAAGTTTAGAGGTTCGATGTTAATTTCACATGCATCTGTCTGCGTTGTTTTCATGTCACCACTTATAAACCGCCGAACGTGATTTTGTACTCTGTTCAGCATGTGTGTGAGGCTCTCCATAAGTAAGCTTACCTTGACGAGGTTGGACAGCTTGCGTGTAAGGCTCTCCATAAGTAAGCTTACCTTGACGAGGTTGGACAGCATGTGTGTGAGGCTCTCCATAAGTAAGCTTACCTTGACGAGGTTGGACAGCATGTGTGTGAGGCTCTCCATAAGTAAGCTTACCTTGACGAGGTTGGACAGCTTGTGTGTGAGGCTCTCCATAAGTAAGCTTACCTTGACGAGGTTGAACAGCTTGTGTGTGAGGCTCTCCATAAGTAAGCTTACCTTGACGAGGTTGGACAGCTTGTGTGTGAGGCTCTCCAAAATTAAGCTTACCTTGACGAGGTTGGACAGCTTGTGTGTGAGGCTCTCAATAAGTAAGCTTACCTTGACGAGGTTGGACAGCTTGCGTGTCCCAATGATCCAAGGAGAAACATCGGCGGGGTTTTACTCCTGGTTGGGTCACTCAAGCCGAACAAATCATTGAAGAGGGTCAAGACAAAAGGGCTAAGAAGCAGGTAGAGTCCTGTAAGTGTAGCTGCAGAACCCACTGGCGAGTGGTACATGCTCCGGGCTGCACCAATTCATCCCAACTTCATGGGTGAAATGCATTTTTGTCTCCTTCTTTATTTTCTGTTCTCTGTTATTTATCCCTATGGATGACGAAGAGATGCAGACCAGTAGATATTGCACCTCTGCCCCTTTGTGATGACCTTCCAGGATGCGGAGAATACCACACATACCATCACTAAAGACGGGCGACAAAACTGATGGCAGAATAATGAGATAGCAGACCCAGATTAATATGATATGTCCCTGGCAGGATGTGACGATCCTGGGACACCGACACACTAGACTGCTCTCCTTCGGGGATACTCGAAAGATGCGTTCAAAACCCTACTTCGTAATCTTTCTACACCTGGAAGGAGCAGGGACAAGTATGCTACCAGGACCCTAAGTAATATACACTCACTATGCATCCTCCAAGCTCAACATATCAGGAAATAACATACATATCCACAATAAATATAATTTCAATGGATCAAACAAGAAGTAAACATGGCCGTCCTTGAGGCGCGAGATCGTTTAAATGTGAGTTTAGTTATTATGTTGTACCATTAAATGTTAATTTAGTTATTATATTGTACCATTAAATGTGAGTTTAGTTATTATATTGTACCATTAAATGTTAATTTAGTTATTATATTGTACCATTAAATGTGAGTTTAGTTATTATATTGTACCATTAAATGTTAATTTAGTTATTATATTGTACCATTAAATGTGAGTTTAGTTATTATATTGTACCATTAAATGTTAATTTAGTTATTATATTTTACCATTAAATGTGAGTTTAGTTATTATATTGTACCATTAAATGTTAATTTAGTTATTATATTGTACCATTAAATGTGAGTTTAGTTATTATATTGTACCATTAAATGTTAATTTAGTTATTATATTGTACCATTAAATGTGAGTTTAGTTATTATATTGTACCATTAAATGTTAGTTTAGTTATTATATTGTACCATTAAATGTTAATTTAGTTATTATATTGTACCATTAAATGTGAGTTTAGTTATTATATTGTACCATTAAATGTTAATTTAGTTATTATATTGTACCATTAAATGTGAGTTTAGTTATTATATTGTACCATTAAATGTTAATTTAGTTATTATATTGTACCATTAAATGTGAGTTTAGTTATTATATTGTACCATTAAATGTTAATTTAGTTATTATATTGTACCATTAAATGTGAGTTTAGTTATTATATTGTACCATTAAATGTTAATTTAGTTATTATATTGTACCATTAAATGTGAGTTTAGTTATTATATTGTACCATTAAATGTGAGTTTAGTTATTATATTGTACCATTAAATGTGAGTTTAGTTATTATATTGTACCATTAAATGTTAATTTAGTTATTATATTGTACCATTAAATGTGAGTTTAGTTATTATATTGTACCATTAAATGTTAATTTAGTTATTATATTGTACCATTAAATGTGAGTTTAGTTATTATATTGTACCATTAAATGTGAGTTTAGTTATTATATTGTACCATTAAATGTGAGTTTAGTTATTATATTGTACCATTAAATGTGAGTTTAGTTATTATATTGTACCATTAAATGTGAATTTAGTTATTATATTGTACCATTAAATGTTAATTTAGTTATTATATTGTACCATTAAATGTGAGTTTAGTTATTATATTGTACCATTAAATGTGAGTTTAGTTATTATATTGTACCATTAAATGTGAATTTAGTTATTATATTGTACCATTAAATGTGAGTTTAGTTATTATATTGTACCATTAAATGTGAGTTTAGTTATTATATTGTACCATTAAATGTTAATTTAGTTATTATATTGTACCATTAAATGTGAGTTTAGTTATTATATTGTACCATTAAATGTTAATTTAGTTATTATATTGTACCATTAAATGTGAGTTTAGTTATTATATTGTACCATTAAATGTGAGTTTAGTTATTATATTGTACCATTAAATGTGAGTTTAGTTATTATATTGTACCATTAAATGTTAATTTAGTTATTATATTGTACCATTAAATGTGAGTTTAGTTATTATATTGTACCATTAAATGTTAATTTAGTTATTATATTGTACCATTAAATGTGAGTTTAGTTATTATATTGTACCATTAAATGTGAGTTTAGTTATTATATTGTACCATTAAATGTGAGTTTAGTTATTATATTGTACCATTAAATGTGAGTTTAGTTATTATATTGTACCATTAAATGTGAATTTAGTTATTATATTGTACCATTAAATGTGAGTTTAGTTATTATATTGTACCATTAAATGTGAGTTTAGTTATTATATTGTACCATTAAATGTGAGTTTAGTTATTATATTGTACCATTAAATGTGAGTTTAGTTATTATATTGTACCATTAAATGTGAGTTTAGTTATTATATTGTACCATTAAATGTGAGTTTAGTTATTATATTGTACCATTAAATGTGAGTTTAGTTATTATATTGTACCATTAAATGTGAGTTTAGTTATTATATTGTACCATTAAATGTGAGTTTAGTTATTATATTGTACCATTAAATGTGAGTTTAGTTATTATATTGTACCATTAAATGTGAGTTTAGTTATTATATTGTACCATTAAATGTGAGTTTAGTTATTATATTGTACCATTAAATGTGAGTTTAGTTATTATATTGTACCATTAAATGTGAATTTAGTTATTATATTGTACCATTAAATGTGAGTTTAGTTATTATATTGTACCATTAAATGTGAGTTTAGTTATTATATTGTACCATTAAATGTGAGTTTAGTTATTATATTGTACCATTAAATGTGAGTTTAGTTATTATATTGTACCATTAAATGTGAGTTTAGTTATTATATTGTACCATCAAATGTGAGGTTAGTTATTATATTGTACCAAAAAGTACAATCACGACGGAAGTTTTAAACGTATTCATAACAGAAAGTGCACAAACCAATCAACAAACATCAGGATTTGATGTATGGTCTTTCAAATTATATCAGTCTCAACAAACGCGAGTTTTTTTTCAAAAGGGTATCTATGTATTTCCATTTTAATCTGAGCTTTTCTTAGTTGAGTTATTTGGACAAATTCGGCTTCTCTTGAGAGGCGCTTTGTCGTAATAACCCTCCTTTGTCCCCTGTGTGATGATGCTGGTTTCTAGAATCAAGAATCAAGAATTCAGAATCAACCATCCTTAAACAACGCGTGCAAAATCTCAACAATTCTGACATACGACGATTGACCTTGGTGAATGATGCGATAATCTTTGCAGACAAGATAAATCATAGAAGGGCAGGTCACATGTTGCGACACAACGATGGCCAATGAAGCACAGCAACAGAAATCTGGTATCCCTGAGGCAAAAAGAGACCCCGGGGAAGACGTCCAATGCGTTGCTAAGACTACTTCGCTGTCCGCAAGAACTTGTGAGATACCTCTGGTGGAGTGCTTACCACCCACACACTGAACTTTCGTGGACCAAGTCAGGGTCCACTGGGAAAGTCATTCTGGACCAGAGTTTTAAGGATAACCGATATATAGCTGGTCATTGCTCAACAGGTCTATCGTTGACAAATTGGAGAAGGGAATCAAAGGCATTAATAGATGGAGAAGGGAATCAAGGGCAGCAATATATGGGGAAGGGAATCAAGGGCAGCAATAGATGTAGAAGGGAATCAAGGGCAGCAATAGACGGAGAAGGGAATCAAGGGCAGCAATAGATGTAGAAGGGAATCAAGGGCAGCAATAGACGGAGAAGGTAATCAAGGGCAGCAATAGACGGAGAAGGTAATCAAGGGCAGCAATAGACGGAGAAGGTAATCAAGGGCAGCAATAGACGGAGAAGGTAATCAAGGGCATTAATAGATGGAAAAGGGAATCAAGGGCAGCAATAGATGGAGAAGGGAATCAAGGGCAGCAATAGATGTAGAAGGGAATCAAGGGCAGCAATAGACGGAGAAGGTAATCAAGGGCAGCAATAGACGGAGAAGGGAATCAAGGGCAGCAATAGATGTAGAAGGGAATCAAGGGCATTAATAGATGGAAAAGGGAATCAAGGGCATTAATAGACGGAGAAGGGAATCAAGGGCAGCAATAGATGGAGAAGGGAATCAAGGGCAGCAATAGACGGAGAAGGGAATCAAGGGCAGCAATAGATGTAGAAGGGAATCAAGGGCAGCAATAGACGGAGAAGGGAATCAAGGGCAGCTAGATAAAGTTTAGTTATTGGATTATGTGAGGGAAAAAGGAGGAGAGTATAGAAGTTGTATCATGGATGAGTTAGAGAGAAAATAGTACAATAGTCTTGTTAAGGAGGAGTTAGAAAAAGAGAATAGCAGTTGTGTTATTGAAGAGTAACAGAAAGAGTATAAGAGTTTGTGTCAGGGAGGGGTAAAAGAAAGAGTGTAGGAGTTGTGTCAGAGAAGAGTAAAAGAAAGAGTGTAGCAGTTGTGTCATTGAGGAGTAAAAGAGTGTAGGAGTTATGTCATTGAGGAGTAAAAGAAAGAGTGTATGAGTTGTGTCATCTGAACAACGAGTCCAGATAATTTTTGGTGGGAGTAGACGCCAGGATGTCTGGTGAATGCTATTTTTTAAATTTTTTTTTATTTCTCTCAGTGTTTTCTCTTTTGGTTCGACTTTGTCAATTCCAGAAAGGGACCTTCCGAGGGTTGATTGACACGGGAGAGGATGAGAGACCGGGTTGAATGGTTGGGGTCAGAATTGAAGTGAAGGCTTGAACAAAAACAAGAGAGAGAGGGTGAAAGAGATAGAAAGAAAGAAAGTGAGAGAGTGAGACTGAGAGAAAGATGGTCAGGAAGAGAGAATGAAAGACACAAAGTGAAAGAGTGAGAGAAACAAAGGAAGAGGGACAGTGATAGAGAAAGAAAGAAAGACAGAAAAAAGAAAGAAAGAAAAATGATGATGCAGAGAGAAAGAAACAAAGAGAAAAAGGTTAAAAGATATAGAGAAAGAAAGTTTTTTTAATAAAAGAGAAAAAAAACGAATGAAAGCGAGAGAAATAAAGACAAGAAAAGAGAGAAAGATCGAGATAGATTGAAAGGGAAAGAGAGAGAGAGAGAATGAGAGAGATACAAAGACAGACAGAGAGAAAGAAAGAGATAAATTAAGAGAGTGAAAGAGAGGAAAGAGATTACTCACAGAAAAAAAGAAACAAAGAGAGTGATATAAGAAAGAAAAAGCGTGAGAGAGAGAAAGGCAGAAAACGAACGAGACTGAGAGAGGGAAAGAAGGATACAGAGAAAAGAGAGAAATAAATAAATAGAGAAAGATAGAAAGAGGAAAATAAAGAGACTGTAAGAGGGAAATGAAAGAAAGAGAGGAAGGGATATAGAGTGTGACAGAGAGATATAAAGAATGTATGAGAAAGAGAGAAATATAGAAAGTGAGAAAAAGAAATAAAGAAAGAGCGATAGAGAAAGAAAAATAATGGAAAGAGAGAGATACAGAGAGTGATATAGAAAAAAGTTTGTGATATAGAAAGAAAGAAAGGGATAGAGAGAACTATAATGAATGATAGAAAGAGAAAGAGCGAGAGAGAAAGAAATAAAAAGATAAAGAGAATTATAGAGATTGATAGAAAGAGAAATAAAGAAAGAGCGTGCGAGAAAGAAATAAAACGATAAAGAAAAATACAGAGCGTGATAGAAAGAGAAATTCAGAAAAAGCGTGATAGAAAGAGAAATACAGAAGGAGCGTGATAGAAAGAGAAATACAGCAATGTAGAAAGTAAAAGAAAGAGGAAGGATAGAGAGAAAAGAGAGAAATAAATGAAAAGAGAAACATAGAAAGAGAAAAAAAGAGACTGAAAGAGGGAAAATAAAGAAAGAGAGGAAGGAATATAGTGTGTGACAAAGGGAGAGATAGAAGGTATGAGATAGAGAGAAATTTAGAAAGTGAGAAAAAGAAATAAAGAAAGAGCGATACAGAAAGAAAAATAATGGATAGAGAGAAATAAATCAATACAAAGAGTAAAACAGAGAGAAGGATTGAAAGAGAGAAAAGGCTAACTATCGAGAGTGAAAGTCAGACAAAGAGAGAGAGAGAGAGAGAGAGAGAGAGAGAGAGAGGGAGAGAGAGAGAGAGAGAGTGAGACAGAGAATTAGATATACGAGAGAAATATTCTGGTCAATGCCGCCTTCCCCCCTCCCCACTTCCCCTGCGTCGCCCGTTGGATGTTACGGTGAACCTGACCAGTTAGATAGAGGATATCGATGTTGCATGGATTTGAGACCCCTCTCCAATGGTCGACACACACAATCTGACATTAGGGACGTATAGAATAGGGCCACGACGCTCTAGCTCATGTGTCCACGATTATTTGGCATTTGGGGACGTTTAGATGTTGTAAAACTCTTTCTGGATCGTCGAAAATCGTATCTTTTCGGTAAATTCAGTTGTGTACATTGATATGTGTAAAATATATGTTTTACAATTTCTTTGTTCACAAGTGGAGTTGTGTACACACAAGTGGAGTTGTGTACACACAAGTGGAGTTGTGTACATGTTGAAATATATGTATTTATATCTTCAACACACACTTGTCTTCGTTTGTTTGCTTCATTGTATACGTCTTCTTCGTTCTCTACTGCTTCTTGTTCTAGTTGTTGCTGATTTTCTTTTTGCTTCTTCTTCTTCTTCTTCTTCTTCTTCTTCTTCTTCTTCTTCTTCTTCTTCTCCTCCTCCTCCTCCTCCTCCTCCTCCTCCTCTATGTATTCTTCTTGTTCTTGATGTTTTTTGAGGTTGTTGTTGAATTTGTTATACTTTTTCTTCTTCTTCTTTATCTTCTCTCTTTATTATTTGTGTTCTTTATGTTGTTATTGTTGTTGATGTAGTTGTTGTTGCTTTTCCTGTTGTTGTTGCTCTTCTTCTTATTAATATTATTATTATTATGCTTTTTTTTCTTCTTCTTCTTCTTCTATTTGTCTTTTTCTCCTTTTTCGTTCTTTTTTTAATCTTTTTTTTTCTACTTCTACTTCTCCTTCCCTTCTTCCTCATCTTTCTGGTTTCTTTTCTTCTTCCTTTCTTCTTCATTTTACCCTTCATTTTCTTCTTCTCCTCCGTCTTTTTCCCTCCTTTTCTTATTTCTCGTGATGCTGTGCTATTGCTTGCTGCTATTCTTTGCTGCTATTGCTTTCTGTCTTCTATTTCTCCTCCTGTTCTTCTTCTTCTTCCACATCGTCATGTTCGTTCCCAAATCGAATCTATTTCCCTCTTAAACGTGTAGTTTTGCCTCAGGATTCTGTCGACGATATACACGTTATCCCTGAATTTGGGTTGGGAATGATCAATATGTCACTATGCCCTACTGTGGAGATGAAAAGCCTGGAGAATATGTTCTACAGTTTTGTTGTTTTAATCTTCCAACGTGGACACATGTCATGTTTTTTGTCTGTTTAACCATCGCATTTGTTTTATTTTTGTAAGGAAAACATGGAAATGTAGTTTTTTTATGTGTAATTCTATATTTATTTAACCTTCATAATGACTTATCATTCATTTTGTTCCCAATCTTTTTGTGAACGCCTTGATGGACCGAAACATCGCGTACAGAATATTTTAGGTAACGTCGGTCTCTTTGTAAACTACTTTATACACCTGAGCATCACGTGGAATATATACGTTATGCTGTCAGTCTCTTTCTGGACTACTATATAAAACTGAACATATCAAAGAAAATATGTATTTTAATGTCACTCTATCTCTGTGATCTGTTATATACACCTGCACATCTCATACAATGTAATAATTGTATTGTCCTTCTATATGTGAACTAATATGTAAATCTAAACAGCTCATACAATATATGTATGTTATTGTCATTCTCTTTGATAACTACTGTGTAATTCTGAACATCTCACGCAAGTTATACAATCTGCTGACAGTCTCTTTGTTCACCTTAATAAACCTAAACATTGTGTGCAATATTTACATTTTGTTGTCAGGTTCTTTGTTCTAGTCTTATTGTCTTAACCGACCTGCACGTCTTCAGGGGCACATGCCTCTGTGCGTGTCTCTTCTCTGGCGTGGGCTGGATATAACCAGGAGCACGATTTCTTGCTTAGCGGGCTAGGCTCGAGCAGCTTATTACTCCGCTTCGTTGAGATAAGTGGTTAACCGATGTACTTGACCATCTTCATAGACTCAAACATTAGAGCAAATTAGATCCGCAGCCTGTTCAGTGCCATCTATGTTGCTCTTAACAAACCACCTAACCATGACCGGTGTTAATCATAGTCTCCTCTTACGGCATGGTCTTTGTCGCGCACTGATGCTATCGTTGTCATTGTCACACACAAAGACCCCTTTGGAGTACTGGCCATGTTTGTTCATTTTACCTAACATTTGCCTTTCCTTGGATTCGATATGCACCCATTATTATCACCAGGCAAACTTCTAAACTATTCGGCCACGTGCTCCTATTATTATTATTATTATTATTATTATTGTTATTATTGTGGTTATTATTATTATTATTATTATTATTATTATATTGGGTTTAGAAACATGTATGCCGGATGTCCAAACAATTTTTTCTATGTCTATCAAAATATGTCATTCGTGGCGTTATTTCCACTTTATGTCGGATTTCATTTTTTCCCGAGTCTGTCTCCTCAGGTAACCCCTTTATCAGAAGCGCTGCCCCCCCCCCCGTTCTTTCCCCCCACCCCCCACCCCCCTGTCCATAAAAAGGTTTAAATTATTAGACGTGAGATTATATTATGACATGTTCTTCATTCTGTTCTTTCTTTATGCTTTTTTCTTCAATCTTATTTTATCTTTCTCTTTTCTTCACCATTTCTCTGGCCACTTTTGTTATTGTTTAATTCCCACAATGAGTAAGTTTACTCTTTTCTGCGCCCTGGAAATGGCGTTAAGTGGTAGGTTGTCGTAACTTTTCTCACATCCCGAGCTTGCTGATGAAGGTGGATGGTGATCCTCCAAATCGGGTGTGTTATGTTTGGCTTCTTCATGTGCATTGCGTTTAATACTGCGGTGTTCGCGTCGATCCATTTATCGTTAGCAAGACTGCCGTGAAAACGGCATGTTTTCTGGAAACGTTACATGGATGAGAGATAGTAGTTTCGGTCAGTATATTGTGACTAACTATGACGTGACGTGTAGCAGTTCCAGCTGGAGCATGGACGTTTAGGGCAACAGAGATTGGGCTGGCGACTCTAGGAACAGAGGTAGCCTGAATGCGTGCCAAGATCAATCGCCTTCTCGAGACAAGGTCGACAAACGAAACGAGGGGTTTATGTGGACGAATTAGTCTGGTACAATAGGGGGGTGGGGGCGGTGTTTGGAGCTGATTTTGTGGCTCATAGCTGACCACTCTGACGTTCCGAATTAGCGTAGTTGGAGGTGGGGAAGGGGGGGGGGGGGGGTTGATGACAGTGAGATGTCGCCACGACCGGCTACGCCATTTAGAGTGACAGGGATTCCGGGATAGTCATGCACTAACAAGTAGTTGGGGGTAGTTCCAAATTAGAGTGAATGCTAAGTCAGACAACCAACAGAATCCATTGAACAGCCATGTTTTTGCTCGAGATTATAAAATACTCTGCAAAGATGAACTCAAACAGACAGGTTAAGAGAGTGGCTGAGATACTGGCTCAAAAGAAAGCTGATAAGCTCTCAGTAGTCTGTGTATGGGGAAATTTGCAGGATGACTGAACCAGCAAACACCTCAAGTTTTGGTCAGTCGATCCATAGGTGTTTATGTTGTTCACCATGTGAACAGTAAGAGATCTGAATGTGTCGTACGTGCAGGACACCTAGTGAACGATACAGGCTCTAATTACATATGAATGTACAGATTCGCGTGAATACGTGAAGTGATATAAGTAACTGTGAATGCACAGATCGTCTGATTTCAAGTGATCTGATTGTATGTGAATGTTCAGATGGCTTAAAGACGAAATATGAATGTCTGTGGAATGTATAGGACACATTGGGAATTATGTCTGTTCAGTTTGTATGTGTAAGCACAGATCGAATGACCGTGTGACTACAAGTGAGTACGTGGTCTGACAATAAGTGATGTTATCTGATTACACATGAATGCACATATTTCATGAGCATACGCGAACCTGTTGTATGTGGATGTACAGATCACCTGATTGAAAGTGATCTGATTATATATGAATGCACAGAACGACTAAGTACTTAATCCAATCGTGAGGGCGAGTTTGTGAATTGTGTGTTGAGTGTGCAGATATGGGGAGTGCGAAAGCAAGAAACTTGGGTTATGTAGTTTGGGGGATACATCAAAATCTAGTGCTAAAAAACCTCCTATGTAGTTCAATATTACTGTATAATTGATATATATATATATTAATAAAATAATCGAACATCTTACCCAGAGACAACCTGGGTCAACCCGCTAGCTCCAACACTCGAAGCAAACATCTTACCTCAAGACCACTGGGTAGACCCCTCTACCCTTATAGAAAACATGAAAGACGTGAATAGCTGGTGTCGATGACTCTGGACTAGGGATGGCGTTTTTTACTTGCAGAGCTATTTTAACACGAATATATATGTAATATATTATTTAATATACATTGTTTAGTTTAGATGTGCTGTTATTTTTGTTAATATTGTTTTGTATTAGCAATTATTGAATGATAATTTTATGTTTCCATTCAGGATAGTGTTTACTGCGTTTTCCTGTGTGAAGTCGTGTCGTGGTGTGGATACATGTTGTAACTCGTTCGATAAGTAAACTACTCAGATAAACCTAGACTATGTCACATATCTTATTTTGGTCCGAGTGAACAGGATAGGATGTCTTTGATAGGATAAGTACTACGCAACTCTTTAACGCCTTACGTTGCTACACACGTCCTGGTCAGTATAGTGTTTCTGACCCTAACACCACGTCCTGGTCAGTATAGTGTTTCTGACCCTAACACCACGTCCTGGTCGGTATAGTGTTTCTGACTCTAACACTACGTCCTGGTCGGTATAGTGTTTCTGACCCTAACACCACGTCCTGGTCAGTATAGTGTTTCTGACCCTAACACAACGTCCTGGTCGGTATAGTGTTTCTGACCCTAACACCACGTCCTGGTCGGTATAGTGTTTCTGACCCTAACACCACGTCCTGGTCAGTATAGTGTTTCTGACCCTAACACCACGTCCTGGTCGGTATAGTGTTTCTGACCCTAACACCACGTCCTGATCAGTATATTGTGTGTGACCCTGACGCGACGTCCTGGTCAGTGTATTATCTCTGATCCTAACGCAACGTTCTGATCAGTATATTGTGTCTGACCCTGACGTGACATTGTTGTCTGTATATTGTTTCTGACCCTTACACCACGTCCTGGTCAGTTTAGTCTTTATGGCCCTGACGTCGCGTCCAGTTCAGGATAATGTGCAGCAAATAGATGAACGTAGAAAAGCTCAGACTATCATTTCTTTCCATTACAATTTCTATTAACGTTCGATCCACTTTTGCAACAACGGCCCAGTCTACCTTCTGTAAATGTCTACCTGACTTATAGTTTTGGTAAACGAGGTGGCGAGGAAAGGAACTGGTCACCGTTCATGAGAAAAAAAGAGAAACTAGAAACAATTACATCTTTAACACCTGATCCCCGAGGACAATAAATGACTACTGTAACATACGTGTTTGTTTACCTCCAAATGGAGTACAAACACAAACTGCGGTGTTAGTTTTCTCGTGAAAACAATTTGGTGAATTATTCGTCCCATTTAAAATATATTTACTGTAATTAAATTTGTGAGTGAAATGATACGGAACCAGACAGTATTTGTTTGTTCCAATATTGGAATTGATTTTTCTATGCATTCCCACATTCACTATTCAAAACGACTTTTATAAAGGCTTTTTTGTTCTGGGTCGGATTCTCACTGATGATGTAGATCAGTGGATTGTTAAATTGTTCTAGATCGTAAAAGCCTAATGATAATTGTCAACTGTAAAACTGCAAGAATACATTTAACAGTATGAGACATTCACTTCTCTACAAGCAGAAATCTCAGAAACTAAAAGTGAGAATCATTAGATGGAATGTGCATTCAGTTTTATTGACCGGATTAGATTCCTGAACCCTGAAAAAAAAATGGAGAAGAGTATTGATGCATTTGCAATGTAGGTTTTCTGAAACATTGACGATTTTCTTTTTTGGGTGGGTGGGTGGGGGGGGGGTGTAGAAAAAACAAATCGTAAGGTCTTGGAGCAGGTCAAGGTGAAGAACACGCTTGTGATGGAAATAAAAATAAACAACAATATTTTGGTTTAAGATACATGACAGTCAACTGAAGGCTACGGAAGAGGGAAGAGAGGAGGGCATGAGAGCATCGCCTTATTGTCTACGATGAGCGTGTTTGTTACAAGCACAACCCTCCTCATTCACCACTGCGACATGCGTGGTAGAGTCCTGCAACAATATTCTTTTCTTCGAAATAAACAAAAAGATGAAGGAGTCACTTACCAGACACGGTTGTTGGAGACACCGTTGTATTACGGCTAAACAGACTAGCAAATTGTGGAGAATCTTCCTCACATGCAGACGTGGTACTTGTTCCTTAATTCACCCCAAACATAGTTCCCTAGTATATCATCAAACGTAATTAACAGCTGATTCATGGCCTACTTTAGATAGGCCGTCTGACTCACCTGGAGAATCCATTGAAATTGTCACATTCCACCGCCGAATAAATAACGTAACTTATATTGCGCAAAGGTTTATAATCAATCCATGCTCCACACAGAGATAGAAAACAAAGTCGTGGTACAAAACACAACACATGACCGTTGAGGGTAATCCTCTCTCAGAATCCTGCCCTCAAACCAACTGCATATCCATCTTTGTTTCCCGAACACGCTATGAAAGTTGCACTGATAGTTGGCACATGAACGTTCTTCCATTTAGTCAGCCGTGGAATGTGACATTTCAAATGAATTTCTCAGTGTGTAAGAAGGCCTGTACTTACAGTAGGTTGTAGGTGATGACTGTAGCGAGATATTCAATTTCGGGTTACGAGAGGGACAGATCGATATAATGTTATTGTAAATAAATAAGTAACAGATAAAAGTAGATGTGTAGAATAGATAGTTATATTCAGTTTTACTGAAAAATCTGTTTGAAGAATGTAGGACCCTAAAAAACAGAGCAGAAAGAAATTTCCTGGCAGGTAGATTGAAATAATTGGACGACCAAACACCACAATTTTAATTATTACGGTAGCCAGAACAGAACAATGTCAACAAGAATGGTACTGCAAACGTCCAAACCACCTACCTTGATGCGTCGACGCCACATGAACGCGGACATGTTGGAATCAATCATATGCCTGTACCAATTTTGTGGCTGTCAATTGCAGGTTGATGATTAAATCTCGGTTTATAAACGCGATGTTTGACAATCCCACAGTTCAAATGTGGACGTTTATGAGACGTCACTACCCCAAAATCTGGTGTTAAAAATATACATTAATATTAGTTTATGGTTAATTAATAAACAAGTACCACATACATAAATAATACATATAATAGTGAAACAATCATAATTAAAGCCAACTTCAGAGGGAACTCTACCTACCAACGGCTCTACATTCGTACCGAAGACAACTACTATGACTTAACTAGAGAAGAGCAAGCAGCCATTTTTAGACAAAGAGCTGGAAATGATCGACTCAATGACGATGTTCACAGCAAAATAAGGATTGTGGCACGCAACGAGTGTCCACTTAAGGTCACCCTGGAACACATCCCACAAAAGCTGCAAGCGCACACGGGAAGATTAAGAGCAATACTCGCCTCGGGAGACAGAGGAGAGACAAAAGCTGTATGAAGGTAGAACAGCCTTAAAAACAACGCCGTTCTTTGTAAGAGACACCGAGACCTTGATCTGAGGATGAGCGATCAAGAGAAGGAAGGAAGGAAACAACAAAATTGTAATTATTTTTTTAAAAAGTGATGACGACACTGATTTATTTGCCACTGTTAGTCTTCCCAAACTGTAAATATGGTACATATTTGGCTTGGATTGGCTTCGTTCGTTCTCAATCTCCCGCTACTAAACCCTGAAAGTAGCAGAATGTAGTCCAGAGAACGGAATGTGTTGTGTCGTAGTTTACAGCTTGACTGCGATATGTGCATCTTTCGGTCCAACACATCCGAATTCAGCAAGCATTTTATAAGAACGGGGTTAGCATTCCCTCTTCGATCCCTTCCCTTAGCTAGTCTGCTCTGCTGCAGCCTGTTATCCAGGATCACCGCGTGGAGGTGTAGAAGGGTCTTAGCAGTCATCTATGGGTCGCTGACCCTGACGCTGGCAGTCATCTATGGGTCGCTGACCACTGCAGCTCATGCGCTGCTCAGCATCTTGATACCTGGTACATATTTAAACTTGGGTATACTGAGACGCGTCAAAATTAGGTTTCGAGCTCAATCCCTCCTCCAATATCAAAAATCTAGGTATCTCCGTGTCAGAATAGCTCTGCAAGAAATAAACGCGTCCTCTAGTCCAGAACCGCCGACTCCAGCTGTTCACGTTGTTCATGTTTTCTGTAAGTGTAAAGGGGTCACTCAGGTGGTCGTGAGGTAGGATGTTTGCCTCGAGTGTTGGAGGTCGAGGGTTGACCCAGATCGTCTCGAGGTAAGATGTTTGCCTCGAGTGTTGGGAGCTCACGGATTGATCCAGGTGGTCTCGAGGTATGATGTTTGCCTCGAGTGTTGGAGCTCGCGGGTTGACGCAGGTGGTCTCGAGGTAAGAATTTCGCCTCGAGTGTTGGAGGTCGCGGGTTGACTCAGGTGGTCTCTAGGTAAAATGTTCGCCCTCGTCGAGTGCATAAAGTACGCTGGAGACCGGAATTTTGTCACGTGGATCATCCAGTAAAAATCTCTGAGTAGCGAGATTAGATAGCCGTGTGCAGTGTCGCGCACGTTAAAAATCCCTTGACAGTTTTAATAGAACTGTGTAACTTAACATCCGGTCTTGGTTATGTTATTAGCGGCATAGATGGCGCCTGACATGCTGCAGATCTACCTTGCCCCAATTTACGCATCCATCACCACCTGTCCCAAAAAGAGACGATTGTATTTACCTAACGATTGTTAACAGATAATTGAATTGACCTGGCACGTCACCAGCGGATTTCCGATTGCCAAACAATAGGAAACAAAGGAGGTCACACCTCCCCACGACGTCTAACGACATAGTGGATTGATAGTAGGGCTTGCGTCTTTGTATGTTCTTTAGTTTACCTCATCTTCGCTTATACTGAAAATTTCTGAACATAAGGTTCCCGTGTATTCAACACTGAGACAGAGAGAGGGGGAAATGACAAGAATATTTGTGTTTGTAATTGTGTCTAATCCAATGATGTACACAAAGATTGCTTATCTTTTTTTTTTCGTTCACCTTTTTTTTTCTAATCCCCAAGGCGGTGTGCGTTGCACTGTAGTTTTTATTTTGCCCCTGTTAGCCCATTGCATCCGACTTCAGTATGCATTTTATATAAGGGCCTGCTTCCTCCTACATTTCCCTGTAAGAGTTTGCTTCCTCCTGAATTACCTGTAAGGGTTTGCTTCCTCCTGCATTTCCCTGTAAGGGTTTGCTTCCTCCTGCATTTCCCTGTAAGGGTTTGCTTCCTCCTGCATTTCCCTGTAAGGGTTTGCTTCCTCCTGCATTTCTCTGTAAGGGTTTGCTTCCTCCTGCATTTTCCTGTAAGGGTTTGCTTCCTCCTGCATTTTCTTGTAAGGATTTGCTTCCGGCTGCATTTTCCTGTAAAGGTTTGCTTCCTCCTGCATTTTCCTGTAAGGGTTTGCTTCCTCCTGCAATTTCCTGTAAGGGTTTGCTTCCTCCTGCATTTTCCTGTAAGGGTTTGCTTCCTCCTGCATTTTCCTGTAATGGTTTGCTTCCTCCTGCATTGTCCTGTAAGGGTTTACTTCCTCCTGCATTTTCCTGTAAGGGTTTGCTTCCTTCTGCATTTCCCTGTAAGGGTTTGCTTCCTCCTGCATTTCTCTGTAAGGGTTTGCTTCCTCCTGCATTGTCCTGTAAGAGTTTGCTTCCTCGGGGTAACGGCCGGTGCTTTCATGGAGATCGAACCCAGCACCTACGGATTGTGAGCCATGTCACTTAACCACTAACCCACGCTGTCCCCACAGACCTTATCGAATAATCGGAACTCCTGGTTCATGAACTAGTGAGCATGACTGATCTTGTCCCGGTTCTAGGGGGCTAAACGTGCAACCTAGTGACTGAGATGACTGCAGTCAACCGACTGACTAGCTCTCTCGCATCAGTGCCAGTGCTACCGAGCTAGTCAATACCCTATTCCCTATCAAAACGGCGACCCTGGAAACAGACTGCGCTTGTGTTTAGATGGACAAGAGCATAAGGATTGCTGTATGAAGGCAAACCATGTATCCAAAATAATCGGCTGAAACGGGATGTGTTCGGCCGAAAAGCGCAGTTATCGTAGCCTCGCTGTAAACAGCGTCCCAACATACACACACGAAGAATAAGATGAAGAAAAAGAGATAGAACACCGTTCTGGTGGTTTCTGTTACTGCGATATTAGACGAGAAGCGGGTCCCTCTCTCGCTTGCAGGAGGTCTTCAAGGGTGACCAGCAGTGTGGTTAATGGTAGAAGACTCTCCAACTCATCGCAAATGCAGGTCTCGTTTATTTCAAATGTGACAAACCTGTTGAGTGTGTAATGCAAATGTCGATTTAAGTAAAAATGTCCAGAAACAATAAATGTAAGAACAAACAATACATTCTGCCCGGAGAAAGGAAGAACAAAAACGTGCAAACAAAGATGAAGCGACCACTACGTGGCTCTAAGTGACGACGACCCCTTGGTTCTGGTGAATGATCACAACTTTAGTCTGGGGAATGATCACAACTTTAGTCTGGTGAATGATCACCATTTTAGTCTAGTGAATGATCACCATTTTAGTCTGGTGAATGATCACCATTTTAGTCTGGTGAATGATCACCACTTTAGTCTGGTGAATTATCACCACTTTAGTTTGGTGAATGATCACCACTTTAGTCTGGTGAATGATCACTACTTTAGTCTGGTGAATGATCGCCACTGTATTCTGGTGAATGATCACCACTTTAGTCTAGTGAATGATCACCACTTTAGTCTGGTGAATGATCACCACTTTAATCTGGTGAATGATCACCACTTTAGTCTAGTGAATGACCACCACTTCGCTCAGTGTAGCGACCGCCACTTGCATCCGTGTAGCGACCACCACTTGGCTCTGGGTAGCGACCACCACTTGGATCTCGGTAACGACCACCACTTGGATCCCGGTAGAGACCACCACTTGGATCTCGGTAGCGACCACTACTTGGATCCCGGTAGCGACCACCACTTGGATCCCGGTAGCGACCACTACTTGGCTCTGGGTAGCGACCACCACTTGGATCTCGATAGCGACCTCCATTTGGATCTGGGTAGTAACCACCACTTTGCTCAGTGTAGCGACAAACACTTGGATCTGGGTTGCGACCACCACTTCGTTCAGTGTAGCGACCACCACTTGGATGCCGGTAGAGATCACTACTTGGATCCCGGTAGAGACCACCACTTCGCTAAGTGTAGCGACCACCACTTTGATCCGGGTAGCGACCACCACTTCGCTCAGTGTAGCGACCACCACTTTGATCCGGGTAGCGACCACCACTTCGCTCAGTGTAGCGACCACCACTTGGATCTAGGTAGTGACCACCACTTCGCTCAGTGTAGCGACCACCACTTGGATCGGGGTAGCGACCACCACTTCAATCAGTGTAGCGACCACCACTTTGATCCGTGTAGCGACCACCACTTCGCTCGGTGTAGCGACCACAACTTGGATCCGGGTAGCGACCACCACTTCGCTCAGTGTAGCGACCAGCACTTGGATCCGGGTAGCGACCACCACTTCGCTCAGTGTAGCGACCACAACTTGGATACGGTTAGCGACCACCACTTCTCTCAGTGTAGCGACCATGACTTCGATCCGGGTAGCGACCACCACTTCGCTCAGGGTAGGGACCACCACTTCGCTCAGTGTAGCGACCACCACTTGGATCCGGGTAGCGACCACCACTTGAATCCGAGTAGCGACCACCACTTCGCTCAGTGTAGCTACCCCCAATTCACTCAGTGTAGCGACCACCACTTCGCTCAGTGTAGCGACCACCACTTCGCTCAGTGTACCGAACACCATTTCGCTAAGTGTAGCGACTACCACTTGGATCCGGGTAGCGACCACCACTTCGCTCAGTGTAGCGACCACCACTTGGATCCGGCTAGCAACCACCACTTCGCTCAGTGTACCGAACACCATTTCGCTCAGTGTAGCGACCACCACTTGGATCCAGGTAGCGACCACCACTTCGCTCAGTGTAGCGACCACCACTTGGATCCGGGTAGCGACCACTACTTCGTTCAGTGTAGTGACCACCACTTTGATCCAAGTAGCGACCAGAACTTTGCTTAGTGTAGCGACCACCACTTGGATCCGGGTAGCGACCACCACTTCGCTCAGTGTAGCGACCACCACTTGGATCCGGGTAGCGACCACCACTTCGCTCAGTATAGCGACCATAACTTGGATCCGTGTAGCGACCACCACTTCGCTCAGTGTAGCGACCACAACTTGGATCCGGGTAGCGACCACCACTTCGCTCAGTGTAGCGACCACCACTTGGATCCGGGTAGCGACCACCACTTGGATCCGGGTAGCGACCTCCACTTGGATCCGGGTAGCGACCACCATTTCGCTCAGTGTAGCGACCACCAATTCGCTCAGTGTAGCGACCATCACATGAATCTGGATAACGAATCCTGTTTCTGGTGACAAAGAGTTCTTTATCCCGGCATAGCTCTGTAATTTGTCGAACTGTACTGGCGCTACAAAGTACGAATTTCTGAATTGTGCAGGCGCCACAAAGCTCAGTTCTCTGTGTTATTGAACTGGCGCCACGGAGTAGCTTTCTCGTGCCGTTGCGTCGTTCGAAACTGAACACTTCTTAAAGGCCTGAACGATCACATTGCGTGACTGAGACTCATTCGATTTTCGGGTTTATCCAACCCGGGACAATAAATTCAGCTTAAAGTCGAACCCGTACTTATTTCCTTAATACATAAGCACACCACACACATGTATAAGATCACTAACGTGGAACTGTATGGCCGAACCAGACATACAACGGTAGAACAGCGCGTGAAGAGAAGACGGTGTTAAATAGGACTTGCATTCAATAAAACATGTAGTGAAAGACAGTTTATGTAATGAGATCCATTTGACAAAAGAGATTGAAGTAGACAAAAACATAAACGGAGATGAGCGTTCGAGACAAACATAAAGTGGGCATTTTAGATCTGGATAGATTTGAAGTGTAGGGATCAGACATAAATAATTGGTGTGTATTATTTTAAGACCTACGTACATGCGACTAACGTGTTGGTCAAACTATATTAGTCAGTGTCGGGCAAAATATACTGGTAAGTCCATGTCATTCAGGGTCATGCAAAACATATTGATCAGACAATGTTAGTCAGGGTCATGCAAAACATATTGATCAGACAATGTTAGTCAGGGTCAGGCAAAACATATTGATCATAATTTGTTAATCAGGGTCAGACAAAACATACTGATCAAACTATGCTAGTCAGTGTCATCTAATCATAATAGCTAATAATAGCCTTCCATCGCAAGCGATGATGACAAAAACAGTCAGACACATTGTGCTGTACCTCACCAGTGAGTTCGGAGCTGGCTGTATAGGCCAATTATAGCACGGAAGATCCTTCCAGTTACGTAGCATTTAATGTCATAATTGTGAATGTCAGTTGTTTTTATGCAAAGTGCGTTGTTTCTGTGCATCTGAAGTCAGGCGTTCCCCAGCAAAGGAGGTGCATCTGGTGGTGCTTCTACGCCAAGACTTGCGGTCCTGTGCGAGGGAGTCCCGTGCGTGTGTAGCGATGCTGAAGCGTGTCAGAGATACTTTGAGGGAGTCTTTGAAACTTTTCTTTTGGCCACCGGCTTGACGCAGGTCATCTTTCAGCTCACCATACATTAGTTGTTTGGGGATGCGGTTGTCTGGCATGCGCACGGCGTGCCGACCCACCTGAATCGGGTCTTCAACAGTGTGGATGCTCGACCCACCTGATCTGGGTCTTCTCCAATAGTGTGTGGATGCTCGACCCACCTGATCTGGGTCCTCTCTAACAAGGTGTGGATGCTCGACCCACCTGATCTGGGTCCTCTCTAACAGTGTGTGGATGCTCGACCCACCTGATCTGGGTCCTCTCCAACAGTGTGTGGATGCTCGACCCACCTGGTCTGGGTCCTCTCCAACAGTGTGTGGATGCTCGACCCACCTGATCTGGGTCCTCTCCAACAGTGTGTGGATGCTCGACCCACCTGATCTAGATCCTCTCCAACAGTGTGTGGATGCTCGACCCACCTGATCTGGGTCCTCTCCAACAGTGTGTGGATGCTCGATCCACCTGATCTGGGTCCTCTCCAACAGTGTGTGGATGATCGACCCACCTGATCTGGGTCCTCTCCAACAGTGTGTGGATGCTCGACCCACCTGATCTGGGTCCTCTCCAACAGTGTGTGGATGCTCGACCCACCTGATCTGGGTCCTCTCCAACAGTGTGTGGATACTCGACATTTTTGCCTTCAATAAGACCTCGGTGTCTGGTACCCTATCCTGCCACTTTATTTTGAACAATCTACGAAAGCACCTTGTATGGAAGTGGTTTTTTTCCTAGCATGCGTTCTGTACACAGTCCTCGTCTCACTGACATACAGACGGGTGAGGAGCACTACAGCTCGGTAGACTTTGAGTTTCGGATCAAGCCTAAGACCCCTCCGATTCCAGACACTATTGCGCAGCCTCCCAAAGGCAGAACTGACCTTTGAGATTCTGTTACTGACCTCGCAGTCAATAGTACTATCCCTGGAAAGAGTGCTGCCAAGATACGTGAAGCTGTCTACTGATTCGAGGTGCTCGTTCTTGAAATCTAAACATATTGATCAAGACTCCAACCTCCCTTCCATGCAGTTCTCCCTGGATGACTGTTTCAGTGTGACTAACAAACTGCGTATCGTTGTGGTCCCACTAACAGTTATCGTCATGCAGATGAAGCCAAGCCTATCACAACAGCTTGGGGGACCGGGGTCCACCCTCATCAGCGTGCTCAGAATATGAGGAAATATATTAGAACTCGCCAATTAACGCCCTCTACAGGCCGGACTAAAGAGTAAAGTTACTCATTGTGTGCTTTCAACAACAACAATTTTCAGACCTGTGGTCCCCTCTAAGAAGATTTTGATACATTTTTAAACAACAAGATCAAGAGATCAGCATTACCTCATATGACGAAGACGACTAAAAAAATATGGATTGATGGCGTTGGAAAAAAAACACAACAGAGGCATGTATTGCAAAAAAAAACTGTCAAAAAGATTTTAAAATAAAATAATACTGGCCTCCCCATGGGGTCTAGCGACAAATGTAGATAGATGAGATTCTGACCTAGATAATTCCATTGCGGAAATCGTTATGTAGATGGTCTGAGTGCGCGTGTTTCTACCGTGGGTAGACAAAGAACTCCGATGGATTGGAATATAAGTCGCGGGGTGCGTCAGATGTTAATCGATCACCCAGTCGAGTCGCCTGGTGCAGAAGCTGTCACTGAATCCTCCGACATTACTGAATCGTTTAGTCCAGTGATTCACAGCTTTTACCAGTTCGCGGACCCCTTCTAGCAAATTATAATTTACCGCGGACTTCCGACACAACCAACTCGCACGAGACATTTGAAATGAAAACTTGCGCGAAAGAATCTATTGCAAGCTTTCATTTAACTTGACACGACTGTTCTCCGTTTGCGAGGACTTCTATTTTTACTATTTTAACACACTTTCTCATAACAGTGTATCAGTCTCTATAGACAATGGATGTGGCGCCCTGTGAGTTTTGACCAGCTCTGTCTCCTGTATTTCGACACTGCCTGCTTTGGATGTAAAGGCCGATCCGCGATGACAGTCTTTGCCACAGATAGTACAACCATGCTGCGGAGGCTGGACTGCCTGGCTGTTGCTTTATCAGCCTTTCTCTTCTCTTTGCAGCCAGAACGCCTCTACGAGCGTAAGGAGTCACTTTGCCCCTTCCAACTTGCTCCAAACAGGTCGATCCTGACGAATGTATTCCCATCCCTCGGTCATGATTTCATGACCCTCTTGCGTCTTTTAATCGGAGCGTGGGACGGCCGATTCTTCTAACTCCAATGGCTAGCGGTCAATAGAGGATATCCTTTGGCAGCCTCTCATCTTCCATGCGGTAAATATGCCCAAACTTTCAAAGACTTTTGGGCAACAGCGAGTACATGCTGTGAATGTTTGCTCTCTGTAGGAGCGTATTGTGTGACACTCTCTCATTCCACGGGATCCATAACCTACAACGTAGACACCTCACGTGAAAGGTTTTGAGCCGCCGTTCCTGTTTAGTGTAAGTGATCCAAGTCTCGCTTCCATAGATGAGAGTGCCAAATCTCGCTTCCATAGATGAGAGTGCCAAGTCTCGCTTCCATAGATGAGAGTGCCAAGTCTCGCTTCCATAGATGAGAGTGCCAAGTCTCGCTTCCATAGATGAGAGTGCCGAGTCTCGCTTCCTTAGATGAGAGTGCCAAGTCTCGCTTCCATAGATGAGAGTGCCAAGTCTCGCTTCCATAGATGAGAGTGCCAAGTCTCGCTTCCCTAGATGAGAGTGCCAATAACGCAGGTCTGATATGCCCGAATCTTGGTCTAGTGTGACAGTACAGTGTTTTCCAGACTCTCTTCTTCAGGTGGGCCATGACGTTACTCATCCTGCCAAGCCTACTGGCTTTCTCTTACTCGAGCGAGACAGTGTTGATTGCGGACCCCAGATTAGTGACAAAATAGCGAGCTGTAACAATGTACACACCCTCTACTAGTGTGACCAGATTCTTCAACGATCTACCAAAAAGGCCAATGCATTATTTTCTTAACTAGACACGAACTTTGTCCGTTCTCATGGACTTTTATTTCTTCTATTTTAACCAACTTCCCCATAAATTAGAGAGCTGATATCGTGTACACAGCCTCCACTAGTGTGACTTGTTAGTCTATACCATTATTAAAGATCCTGGAAAGAATCAAGATGTCCGTGCTGGACAGGCTGTGCACATTTTTTAGTTCGGTGTTTGTGTTTATTTAGTTCCACCCTCACCTCTTACCCTGACCTCTCACTCACACTGACCTCAATTTGGAATATAGTTTGTGATAGATAACGTCTTTCACTTGTGCTCATAAGGTGTTAACGTTTGTGTAGTTCTGACACTTGGACGAACTAATTTTAGCCGTTGTGCAATTCATTACGTGTGTGTATCTCGTCAAATTGTCGACAGCGCCTATTGAACGCTGTTTGCATCACGCATCGGGATAGCACGCAGTGTCCAGTACAAATGATAATAGGGACTGATAGGCCGTTCGCCAACAGTACCTGTTCCTAAATACACAAGAGCTGACTTACATACACTGTCGCTGAGATTGCCTACCCCCTGCCCCCTAACACAGGAGGTCACATCGTTCTAAAATAGACCAGAATCAGCTTCATTTGACGCCGAGGTAGGAAAAAAGCCCTGAGGGAAAAGGGGTGGGAAGAGGAAACACAAATTAACAGATAACAATACATTACTTGGCTTACCAGTAACTTTTCGCCTGCCATAATAGAAAATTAAAAAAAAATATCCTCGAATAACCTACGAGAAACACTAATTCACCTTTGAAATCATAAATTAAAACACAATTACACTCCGATACTCCCAAAAAACAACATGGAGATGTTAGAATAAATAAAAACGTGTACCACTTAGTTGTTTATATTTACTTGCTTGAAGTTACGGATTTGTTTCACGATCTCACGTGACTCATCAACGACTGCCAGGTTTCTGTGTGTAATAGGATGAGAACCATTGGTGTAATAGGGTAACGTCTTGTTGACACACAAAACTGGTAATCACGTTGACATAAGTAACTATATTTAAGTTGTCGATCTGCAGGAAGCTTGTTTGATATTCTCTTCAAATGTACATATGTACAATATTATACAAAATTATAATCACTAACTGGCTGCAGTGACTTACCAACCGACACAGCCATTTATCTACAGGAGCCATCAGTTTGAATAACCTTCGCCGTTTTCTTATAGCAACTTATATCATGCAAGAAGTGCAGCTGCATCGATTCGACACAATCGATAACAGGCAACAATAATTGATATATCTGAACATCTCTTTGGAACGAAAAAAAACTATCAAAATAGCAATTTAACTAACTACTGTTACCACGACCATCGTCTATGTTTAGTCACAAGAGATGAAAATGACATATTTCTAGAGAGAAAAGTCGTCTTTGTCACCAGAAGGGATTGAATAGCTAAATAATGATATGAGGAATATTCGAGAAACATTCTTTCTGTTACAAATACTTAGCAAGATAATTGATACATTGAATCTGTCATTATTTCACGGCTGTACAAACTTGGTCGAGAGATTAAACAATTACAAAGTGTGTGTATATATATATAAACATGTAACGTGCTTTTTATAGAACGTCGCTCCTATTACAGCCTGTCTGAAAGAAACTATTTCCTCTGCTAAAACTCCAGCCTCCGTCACAGTCAAATCCAGGCATTACTGGATAACTTAGGGCCCTCATCTTCTCGGTCTACCCTTGCCTTTTTTGTCTGGGACCATACCTTCCATTACAGTTCTCTTGAAACCAATTTGTCTCTTGATGTGACCAAAGTATTTCAATTTTACCTCCAAAATTAAATTCTTAAACCAATTTTCCTCCAAGTTCAACTCTTGCCGAATGTCTACATTTGTTTTTATATACATGTATACATTGCTAAGACATGACATTATGGGCGAGACGAGATCAAACTACGATACTTAGGATGCGTCGCTGGTTGCATATGTGAAAGACATTGAGTCTTGTTATATATTGTTTAATTAGAGTCCAAGTCTCTGAACCAAACGGAGGACAGGAATCGCACACGTCTGATAAATACGATTTTTGGATCCGATAGAGAGTCTGTCATTATTCCACGCTCGGTGAAGGTCGTTCATAGCACACGCAGAAGGTTTGATCTGCTTCAATATGTCAGACGGACTGCGTCCATATGATGAAAAAGAACTCCCCAAGTATGTAATTTCATTGGTACACTCCACCGTGTGACCAGAGACAACAATGCTGTGAGGTTCAGTGTCGGAGCCAAGGTTCTGAATTTATGTCTGGACTCAAGATATTGATAAGCCCAGGTTTGATGTTTGATGAACTGACTAGGACCGGGCAACAATTACCACAACCACATCATATCACTACAGCGCAAACATGCAGGCAGATCATGGGAAATAATTATAGACAGGAAGGATTAGATCAGTGGGTATATCTCAGAGAGGTGGAACGTATTTTAGGCACCCAACAAAACTGGTTCTCTAGGATTCAACAACGTCATTGAACAAGAGATTAATTTGATATTCAGACTTCTAACAACAACAACAACAACAACAAAAAAATGTTCAATTGAACAGGTCAACTGATGGAACAGATTTGAGATTCTGTCACTACTACGAGAAATCGGTCGAACCTGTGAAAATTGCTGCTCCAACCGCACCAAGGCATGCGCAATAAAATATACACATCACCACAATAACTAAGAAATACGTGTGTTATTAGTTATACATTGCATGAGTACACGTTATATGATAACATAGTACGTAATGACACATTACTTCATGACACCATTGTATAATGACCATCACCATCATCATCACCATCGCCATCATCACCAACAACCATCACCACCATCACCAAGCACCATCACCACTATCACTACCATCACCACCATCACCAACCACCATCACCATTACTACCATTACCAACCACCATCACCAACCACCATCACCAACCACCATCATCACCACTATCACCACCATCACCACCACTATCACCACCATCACCAAGCACCATCACCACTATCACGACCACCACCATCATCTTCAACCACCATCATCACCACTATCACCACCATCCCCACCACTATCGCCACCATCACCAAGCACCATCACCACTATCACTACCACCACCACCATCACCAACGACCAACATTACCACTATCACCACCATCACCAACCACCATCACCATCACCAACCACCATCACCATAACCACCATCACCAACCACCATCACCATCCTAACCACCATCACCAACCACTATCACCAACCACCATCACCATCACCACCATCAGCAACCACCATCACCATCACCACTATGACCAACATCACCAACCACCATCACCATCACCATCATCACCAACCACAATCACCATCCTCACCACCATCACCAACCACCATCACCAACCACCATCGCCATCACCACCATCACCAACCGCCATCACCATCCTCACCACTATCACCAACCACCATCACCATCACCACCATCACCAAACACCATCACCAACTACCATCCTCAACCACCACCACCATCATCATCACCAATAACACCACCACCACCATCATCACCAACAACTATCACCAACCACCATCACCAACCACTATCACTAACCACTATCACCACATCACCAACCACTATCATCACCACCATTACCAACCACCATCACCATCATCACCGTCATCATCATCATCACCACCACCATCACCAACCACCATCACCACTTCCGCCATCAACACCATCACCAACCACCATCATCATCATCACCACCACCACCATCGCCATCAAAACCATCATCATCATCACCATCGCCAGCATCACCATCACCACCATCGCCATCATCACCATCATCACCATCATCATCACCATCGCCAGCATCACCATCATCACCATCATCATCATCGCCACCATCATCATCATCACCACCACCACCACCACCACCATCACCACCATCACCATTATCATCATCCCCACCACCATCATCAACCACATCACCATCATCACCACCATGAGCATCATCATCATCCCCACCACCATCATCACCACCATCACCATAACCATCCCCACCACCATCATTCCCACGACAATCACCGCCATAACTATCATCATCCCCACCACCATTATCATCATCCCCACCACCATCATCATCATCCCCACCACCACCACCATGATCACTATCATCATCCCCACCACCATTACCACCACCCCCACCACCATCACTATCATCATCCCCACCACCATCATCACTATCATCATTCCCACCACCATCAATATCATCATTCCCACCACACCCACCACCATCATCACCATCCCCACCACCATCATCACCACCCCCACCACCATCATCATCATCCCCACCACCACCACCATGATCACTATCATCATCCCCACCACCATCATCATCATCTCCACCACATCCACCATGATCACTATCATCATCCCCACCACCATCATCACTATCATCATCCCCACCACCATCATCATCATCCCCACCACCACCACCATGATCACTATCATCATCCCCACCACCATTACCACCACCCCCACTACCATCACTATCATCATCCCCACCACCATCATCACTATCATCATTCCCACCACCATCATTATCATCATTCCCACCACACCCACCACCAGCATCACCATCCCCACCACCATCATCACCCCCCCACCACCATCATCATCATCCCCACCATCACCACCATGATCACTATCATCATCCCCACCACCATCATCATCATCTCCACCACATCCACCATGATCACTATCATCATCCCCACCACCATCATCACTATCATCATTCCCACCACCATCATTATCATCATTCCCACCACCCCCACCACCATCACTATCATCATCCCCACCACCATCATCACTATAACCATTCCCACCACCATGATCACTATCATCATCCCCATCATCAACATCACCACCACCATGATCACCCAACGCTCTAGAAAAATTAAGTAACAGAAACGGGAACACCTTAAAGAAAGGTCAACATTTGATGATATTGGACTGGGGATTGTATGTGTTGATGACCTATATTCCACAGAGAGCTGAAGAAGGTAGTGATTGCTTGGTTAGCGATTGTCTTGCACCGGCGTGTTGCCCTGGTTGAAATTCACCGAACACGTGTAACTTTCCGAGCTAAAGGTGATAACACGGGGGTGTGGTGGATGTAGCCTCTTCATTATTATCGTCATAGGGACGGTGTGGGCTAGTGACACTGCTCACAACCGGAAGGTTTTGGGTTCGATCCCCATCATAGCACGGGCCGTTACTTTGGGGAAGCAAACCCTTAGAAAATGAATGCTGAAGTTGGGTGCACTGAGCTGACAGGCGCAAAATAAAAACCACAGTGCAACGCACACCGCCTTGTGGGATTAGAGAATAAGGCGAACGCAAGAAAACAAAACACAAATTATCATCTTTTTCTTCTTCTTTTTTCGTTTACTTGAAACTATAAGGGCTATATCTGCAATGTTGGTTCTTGTATCAACTTCATTGTATATTGTAGTTCACATACAAGTACGTGAAGTTTCTTTTCAAGTGTTGCTTCTATGGGCCAGTGAGTTTGTCTCTGTGCATCATTTTCGGGCCAGTTCTGCAATATTTGCTAATCTTTCTGGGGTACGTGCCAACATGTACACATTGCGGAGTTGCCAATATTTGTGTAACATTTTTGGCTGTGAAGTCGGTTGCGTCATGTTCTTAGGCGCAACACAACAGCTTGCTCTTGTCTGTTCATGTTATGGTAATTGTCTTGTGTTAATGCTGTACATGTCTTGGTTATGCGGTTAGCGGAGCGGCTTAAACGGCGCTTGACAGACTGCGCGTCTACCTTGCTCTAATTTACGCTTCCACCTCCACCAGTCACCAAAATAGGCGATCGTATATCTTATGTGCTAACAGATGCTTGGATTGACCTGGTAAGTCACCAATGCATTTTCACCTGTCAACAATTATGAAACAAAGAAGGTCACACCTCCCCATGACGTCTAACCACATGAGTGAACTGAAGATAGATATACCGTTGTTGACTTTCTCATTGATTTGATCATCCTTTTCTTCATTTGATATGTCACTGGTACGTCCGATTTTTCATCTGCATCTCCCTCCTTTGACAATCGATCTGCTCTCTCAATTTTCAGTACTCCAGAATGAAAAGTCTCTACTACATGACAATTTAGCTCTGGTTACTCAGTTCAGTCGGTAGCGCATGCAGTTTCCCAGACTTCAGTCTTTTGAGTGCTCATTGTGTATCCGTCAGAAATACTACAGGTTTTAGACCGAGATTAGTGCTTAACAGTGTCTCAGTTGCCACCTTGATTGCCTGGATTTCAACATCATAATTTAATTATGACTGAATTTCCAGCCTGGTACTTTGACTCTTTCCATAATGGTGTTTGGGCATGCTATGTACACTCGCGATACTCTATTCGTTACTGCATTCTGTCCTGACGTATCTTTGTATACTCGGAGCCAGAAGACTAAAACCATTGCTACTTAAACCATAACTGGGGATCAAGATGCTGAGCAGCGCATGAGCTGCAGTGGTCAGCGACCCATAGCTGACTGCTAGCGTCAGGGCCAGCGAACCAGAGCTACCAAGACCCTTCTACACCTCCACGCGGTGATCCTGCAGCAGGGCAGACTGGCTAAGGAGAAGCGATCGAAGAGGGAATGCTAACCCGGTACTCAAAAATTGCTTGCTGAAGTCGGATGTGTTGGACCGAAAGGTGCAAATATCGCAGTCAAGCTGTAAACTACGACACAACGCATTCCGATCTCTGAACTACATTCTGCTACTTAAGTCCTTTCAGTTTTTGGTAGCGGGAGATTGAGAACAAACAAAGAAGAAAAAAAAACACAACTTTAAATGGATGAATACAGGTTTCCTGGCAGTGGGTCATATGTTGTGGTTGCACTATGAATAACTTAAATAAATGAACTAGAATTAGACGGACAAGTTTGTTTAGTTTCTTTCTTCAAAATTCATCCGCCTAGAAGCACCGCCCCAAACTACTTGATAAAAGGGGTCAGCAAATATGTTTATAATCTAGTAAATGCTCGGAATGCATTGCCATTAGAAATAGTGGAGACAGGTTCAATTAATGCATTCAAAAATAGACCAGATGCAAAAGTGAATGTAAAAGAAATTGGTTGAATACAGAGTCTTTGAAACCAGTATAAAAACGCTAGTTGAAATTAAGGAGAAGCTAATCAATGATTTCACGTGATGTTTGGAAATACCGCCTGAAAGGTGTGGGGTGGGGTGTGGGGGTGGGTGGTGAGAACCGCTGTCTAGACACACTGTTTCGTAGACTGACGTACTAGAAGGGTAATGTGGTCGTTAATTTTGTGTTGTAACCCGGATGTTGGCATACTCTAGAATTGGAATGATCTACTTAGCTTCATTTGTTCTGTGTCTCTGGCTGGGGAATAAGAGAGAGACAGAGATGTAGAAAGAATAACAGACAGGAAGATGCAGAGAGACTGACATGTAGAGAGAAGAACAAACAGACTGAAAGATGCATAGAGACAGATGTAGTGAGCAGAGAAGATAAAGCGATGCAGAGAGACAGAGATGTAGAGAGAAGAACAAACTGTAGAGAGAATAACAGACAGGAAGATGCAGAGAGACTGACATGTAGAGAGAAGAACAAACAGACTGAAAGATGCATAGAGACAGATGTAGTGAGCAGAGAAGATAAAGCGATGCAGAGAGACAGAGATGTAGAGAGAAGAACAAACTGTAGAGAGAATAACAGACAGGAAGATGCAGAGAGACAGAGATGTAGAGAGAAAAACAGATAGAACGATTCAGAGATGTAGAGAGAAGCACATACTCAAAGATGCAGAGAGAGGTGTAGAGAGAAAACCGTATAGAACGTTACAGAACGGCATAGATGTAAGGACAAAAACAGACATAAAGATACAAAGAGAGAGAGAGAGCGCGAGATAAAGAGATAGTTGTAGAGAGAGTAACATACAGAAAGTTGCAGAGAGAGATACAGATATAAGAGGAAAAACAGATAGAACAATGTTGAGACAGAACATGTAGAGAGAAAAACAGGCAGAAAGATGCAGAAAGAAATACAGAGATATATAGAGATGGAATGACGTAAAGATTAAGAAAGACAAATGTATACAGAGAAAAACAGAAAGAAAGAACCAGAGAGAGAGAGAGAGAGAGAGAGAGAGAGAGAGAGAGAGAGAGAGAGAGAGAGAGAGAGAGAGACGGAGATGTAGAGAGAAAAACGGACAGAACGAATCAGATATATATATATGTAGAATAACAGATAACAGACATAAAAATGAAGAGAGAGAGAAAGACATAAATAGACAGACCTACCTCCCTGACAGACCTACCTCCCTGACAGACCTACAGAAAGAGATGGACACATACACAGATAATTAATATTGTGGATACGACACTTGTAACAAAGCAATAATCGTGGTTGTGACGAGTGGACTCTCAATATTTCATCTTGGGATAGACACAGATATATATATATATATATAGAGAGAGAGAGGGAGACAAGACAGATAGACACTGGCAGAAAGGCGAAAATAGACGTAGAGAGATGCATTTAGAGATGGCAGGGTGTGCCGGACACAGAAACAGTCGAAGAGTGTCAGACATAGGCGCCGACAGTAACAGAGAAATGCATCATTGGTAGTGGCAAAGAGGCCCGTGTGTACGCGACAACGAGTGACAGAGAGACACGGAGAAAGGCGGACAGAGACAGCGATTAAGATGGTCACATCAAAACAGGCTGGCGTAGAGAGGCATATAGAGGACATTGGTAGACAAACAGACAACAATTAGACAGAAAGAGTAACACGTATTCAGATAAAGAGACAATTTGACAGTCACGGAGAGATGAACAGACAGACAGACACAGCGCGATAGACAGAAACATGCAATGAGGCGACATCGAGACACAGGCAGGCAGAGTGATAACATAACTAACTATACACGAAGATAGACAGAACGACAGACATACAACAAAGATAGATAGATATATATATATATATATATATATATAGAGAGAGAGAGAGAGACAGATACAGAGACATAGTCAAAGAAGCACATAGACTGACAGAGAAATACATAGACTCAAGCATACTATGCAATTTGCAAAACCATATTTCAACACAACAAGGACATACATCGTGGGTGCCATCTCAATATGGAGAATAGCCTGGAACCCGAACTGGTAAGACGTCGCTGCACGGGTTGGGCAGTCAATTAAGGGGCCAGGCTACCAAACAATTTATATTAATTAATAAAATCAGACCAAATATTTTATAATGGTAATGTTAGGCTATGAATGTAGATATATTTGCAGGTTTAAAACAAAATACTCGGTTGCAATGATAACTGCCGTGACCTTGAAAAAACGCTTGCTTGCAGATACCTTCAGTTAAAAAAACAACATATGTATTAAAAATAATATGAATGATCCATGAATGTTAAGCATATTTCTAGGGAAAGGGCATATTTATTTTCTGAAAAAGGTTCAAAAATATTTTTTTTTCTATTTTTCTATTTGAGCTCCACGAAAAGTCGACAAAATACATCAACATTTGGCATAAAAAAATGTTTTTTAATAAAATATCTTTGACCAAATTTGTTTTTCTTTAAAAGATTACCAACAAGAGTGTATGAGAAATGTACACACCAAATTGCATGTTTCCAACATCTATATTAGCTGAGATTTTAAGGTTTCAGATACATAACAAATGGGAAAAAAGATTTTGAGATAATTCAATTTTAAACTTTGAAAGCAAAATAAAAAAAAGTTTAATAACAAAAAAAAGTATTCTTACATTGTTTTTAAAAATTAAGCAACATATACATAGTCATTTGCAAATACATTTAATTGTTAAATGCACCAGCAACATATGTTTCACCTTCTGCTAACTCGTGCTGGTGTTATCGCCCTAGACTTTTTTAAAAAGTTTTTTTCGTTTTCTACTTTGATACACCCAATGTGCATCTTCTTGGATCAAAGTATTTTTTGTTCAGCATTTGAGTAGCATGTGTGTGATTTACAACACCCCATTCCAGTTCAATTCTGTCCGTTACCATTTTTAGCCCTACAGGACCACAGTTGAAAGATAGAGTGGCAAATGAAGTTGCCGGCTCTACCGCTGACAGTGAAGCAAATGTTGTTTTAGGGCAGCGCTGCCAAATCATTGGCATTCTGCGTGCCCATTCTTGCAGGAGAAGATTTGTATCTTTCAGCCTTGTCACAATTGGGTAGATGATTCTGCCAACTTCCGCCGAAAATGTAGGCCGATGTTGTTCGCGTAACCATGTCTTCAGAGTTCTCTGGAAGCGGCACCAGGAATTCTCACCTTCTGGACAAAATCTTCGGTTGGGTGCATTGTCAGTGCTTATCATGGGAAAAACCCAGCTAACACTCCCCGCTTCATTTTTGTAACATCAGGGGCATTGTCTTAAAAATTTTTTGCACACGTGTTTGTAATTTGTTCGATTGGCGATGTGGTCAGTTTACAATTTAGTGACTCATTTGTTTTCTTCAAATTGCTAAGAGCATTAAACATCCTTTTCGCTTGTTGGTTGATGGAATCCTCTTTTTTTTATCTCAATGTCAAAGCATTTAGAATTGTGGACCTCATTGAATGCCTTTGCATCGCCGTCGCATTGTGCCATAAATCAGAGATCTTTGTTCAACTGACCTTGAATAAATAATCCTCGCTGCCACAGTCTCCATTGCATTTGAAGAACAATCTACATTCTGCTGGCATTGAGGTTTGTGCATTTGTATCCAATTCATTAACTCAGGAGAACCTGGCTTTGGACCAACTGCACATATTTTGCAATAATTGCTGATGACCTGAGTATCCAAAATTAGGCCACTGTCAACGTCAATGGAAACACCAACACCGTTGTGCGATGAAAGGCCACGTATTTTTCCATGTACCTTATTAAGACACAACCATGATAGGAAGCCCTATATTACTTTTGACACGGCCTGGGAGGGGACATGTAGCTGCTGCTCTTTCTGCAACTACATGAGCTGCTTGACACATTGTTTCTTCTGCTGCATCCTTTGCTGCGATACTAACAGTTTTGGATACCTTGTAAAATGTTTTGTGGTGTATCTAATTCTTTATGTTCATGGTGGACAGCAATGACTGCAACTTTGCATATCCTTCTTCTTCTTCTTCTTCATCGTACGCTGTTTACAGCGATATTTACGTTGCACTGTTTTATTTTGTTACGCCTGTGGCTCAGTGCATCCGATTTCAACAGGCGTTTCTGTAGGGTTGCCCTCCTTAGCCTTTGGCTGTCTCCAGCCTAACTGCAAAGCAGCAGTTGTTTTTGGTCAGAGTTGTCTCTCTTGGGAAGTTGTCTTGCAGGACTATCGAGTCTTCCCTACTCGTGTCTATAGGGTTTGGCAATGATATGATGGACTTTGTACTAGTTTGTACTATCCCGGAAGAGAGGCAGTCCAGTGTGACTTTATTCCAGGATCGTCACGTCCTGCCAGAAACGTAGCATATGCATGTGAGTGAGGTATCTCTTTGCTCCCTTTATTTTCTCGGCTCATCTGCAGTGATGGTACACCTAGCATTCCCCTCCACCCGGGAGGTTGTCACAATAGGGCAGAGGTGCAATGTCCGCTGGACTGCATCTCTTCTGCGTCCATTGGGATGACTGATAGCAGACAGAGGCAAAGAGCGAGGCAGGAGTGCATTTTGCCAGGTGCATTTCTGCGGCTTGATCGGGCCGGGCTGAGACGAAAGCCCCAGCCATGTCGTAGCCTCCCATCACAGCGGTGCTGAGATTTAGGGCGGGATTTTGGCTTAGAGGCGTTCGGCCATAATCCCTCAGATGGTAGCTTATCAGCCAAGCACGTGGACCAAATGTCAGCGACCTGTGATTCCTCTCGAAATAGTGCATTTGACCAGGGGACAAGCCTGGTCTTGCACGGAGATGTTGTTCGCCTGGGGAGCGGACATATCTCATGGTCAAGGGTTGAGTCTCAGCAGTTCGCAGTGAGGTAGCTGATCTACTGCTTAAGGCACCCCGACCGAGAACTAAGTCTTCTACAACTGGTTTCATACTTCATCGCCGTATGGGGTGAATATCGAGCAGCTTCCCGCCCGCTTTGGTCAGCGGACGGCAGAGACCTCATTCTGCGGCTCGACCGGGCGGGGCTGGATCGGGGGCCCCAGGTCCCCACCATGTCGAAGCCTCCCTTTGCATTCGTGCTGAGCTGCTTTTGGGCGGGATTTTGGCCTAGAGCCGTTCGGCCGTAATCCCTCACCTTGTAGCCTCGCGCCGTTGGCTTATCAGCCTAGTACGTGAACCAAATGTCTGCGCCTCCTCTCGAGTTAAGCAGGATTACCGTAGCAACGCCCTGTCATTAGTATGGTAAAACTGACCTGTCTTCCAAGGGTCTATTTCCAGCACCCGTTCAATATTAGCCAGGACGTATCAATAGAGGGTTTTTAGTTTGTCAATGGCCAAGTTTCTGGAACCTGCGATGTCTGCAGGGTTAAGACCAGATTACCGTAGCAGGCGCTCTCTCATTAGGGGGTTAGAGACTGACCTGTCTTCCGTGGCTCTAATACCAGCACATGTTCACTATTAGACCCCACGAAGGTGCTCTCGATTTGACAGTCATTCTACAGTATTGGCGTGTTAAGTCAAATTAAGCCGCAGGCTCCACTCCTGGTGGTGCCCTTCCGTCAATTCCTTTAAGTTTCAGCTTTGCAACCATTCTTCCCCCGGAACCCAAACACTTTGGTTTCCCGGAAGCTGCCCGCAGAGTCATCGAAGCAACTCCTGCGGATCGCTAGTCGGCCTTGTTTATGGTCAGAACTACGACGGTATGTGATCGTCTTCGCGCCTCTGACTTTCGTTCTTGATTAATGAAAACATTCTTGACAAATGCTTTCGCAGTAGCTCGTCATGCGGCGATCCAAGAATTTCACCCCTAACGCCGCAATACGAATGCCCACGTTTGTCCCTGTTAATCATTACGTCCAGTTCCGAAAACCAACAAAATAGAATGGAGGTCCTATTCCATTATTGCATGCACCATTATTCAGGCAGCCGAGGCCCGCTTTGAACACTATATTTTTTCAAAGTAAACGCGCCGGCCACCCAGGACGCTCAGCGAAGAGCACCCGTGGGAGAGAGCCGGCAGACGGTAGGGCAGGAGACAACGGGGGACCGCCCGCCTGCGCCTGAGATCCAACTACGAGCTTTCATTGCATATCCAATACCATTGTCATTACAACCAATTACTGTCCTATAGTTGAGTCATGCTGTCTATTCACTGGTGGAGATGTCCAGTCTGACCACTCTGACTCACAGTCTGGACAGAGAATTTGTATAAGAACAACAAGACCATTTTGTTTATTTGTAATCAACTGTAGAGTATTGCTTCTGCAACTTCTACATTTAACTGTGGAAACAAGAGAATGTAGAAAACTTTGATGGATTAAAGTATACTGATCACTGTTCAGGTTGAGTATCTTTTCAGTAATATTCTTGTACACTGCGAACTTCTGCTCCGCTCTTGAACCGCTTTGGGGGTTCTATAGTTTCAACAGCACATGTAGGCTCACTGACTTCAACATAATTCAGTAAACTTACCTTGAATTTAGATGTTCTCTTAGTTTCGAGCGTGAATTCCTCTCGTTGTTGTATATCCTTTCTGAACTTAATGATTTAAGAGCAGTACTCTGTCAACTATGCCAGCAGTCCGCACCAAAAGGAGTAGTGGTACAGTGGGTTCCACCCCACTGCAACATCCAAGGCAACGAGGAGGCAGACAGACTGGCAAAAAAAGGTGCAAGACTACCACAACCAGATACTAGTATGACATACGAAGAATCAAAACGGCTTACTAGAGCTAGATACATGACCAAATGGGAAACCGAATATACTGGCTACACAAAAAACGATGCCTATTACCAGTTGGCCACAATAGACTGAGGTACAACTTATTCAACAAATTGAAGATAGGTGGCACTGACGAATGCCCATGTGGTACCGGAAAAGTGACCGCTGAGCAAAACTGCCCGACATACGAGGATCAGAGAGAGCAGATGTGGCCATCACCAGTGGCAACACTAGACAAGCTCTATGGCAGTGTCGACAGCCTCAGGATGACCGCTGATTTTTTCGAAAAGATTAAGGTTGATGTCTGACTGCCTACGATGAAGAAGAAGAAGAAGAAGTATATCCTTTCTTCGGCCCTTGGCTTTTTGCTGTTTCTAAATGCTAGTAGCAGTTTCAAACACAATGAAAGATTGGAAATAATAGATCGACGAGGAATTGGAAAACCCCTCTCTTGCGGATGCGCAACAATTTTGTTCCCATGGACGATACCTTTTTCGACCAACCAGAAAGATTAAAATAATCAATCCAATGAAGTATCGCATCAGTCGTTATATTTGAAGTATCGTATCGCTTAGACAAGGCTAGCATTTGCTTTCGAATGAGAACATTTGAAGAGACCTTTGATCCCCGGTTTTTATGATATATATTATGACCCATTTTACTTTTTTGAAACAGCTGTTCCTATGTGTCAAACATTGTATTTTATCATTGGTTTTCGGTTTCTTTTTAAAGTAGGTCAACTTTAGAACATGGGGTAGGGTGTTTATTATTAATTTTTAAATGTTAATAAGCTTAACAAATTAAATTATTTTATATGTAAACGATTCTATTAATGTCGAACTTCATAAAAATTACCAATTCACCACCAAAAAAAGGCCTAAAGCGCATGGCCCCTTAATACGGTCCTGAACGGTTTCCATAACCAGGACCTACGAGTCTCCATCTTCAACTACACTGTACTCCCTGCGATGTGATACAGTGCTTATAAGTGGAAACTAACAAAATCACCAGAGGACAAATTAAGAGTGACCCAGGCCTCCCTTGAGAGACGTTGGGTTGGAATCCTTCTCCGGAACCAACGTTTGCAAGGTATCCACAAATCTAACATAAGACGATTGTCCCTGATGAATGAAGCTGTCATCCATGCAGACAAGGTAAAACATAGATGGGAGGTCACATGTTACGACGAAACGATGGTCGATAGATCACAGCAACACCAGTCTTGTACCCCCAGGCAAGAAGAAACCACAATGCGTTGGTCAGACCTTCTTTCTGCACGCTGAAAGACCCGAGATGGCTCTAGAGGAGTTCTTACCACTTCTGTGGCCCAAGACACTGACACTGTCCGCTGTCAACGAATTTGGGACTCCTAGCTACGGGAACGGATCCATCAAGATCAGGATCAAGATCAAGAAATACAAACACGCTTAAGGAAATAAGAACTGAGCTCAGCATTATCTGAAGGGCCTCAACGGTTGCTCTCGAATTATTACTTTCCCAATGTGGGATTACAGGGAACGAGAAACCTGAAGCCATATCCAGAGCTGGTAGCACAATGGAACAAATCATCCACACAGTACCACACTGAGATTTCAAAAGCAATGTTCACAGCCACTACAACACAATAAGGAAGAAATAAATGGACGTTAACCTGCCTCAATAAACCAAGTTGAAAGTGACAACCAAATTTTCCTGATCAACATGCAACAGGACACTGCAGACTAGTATGCCACTTCTACCGGACTCAGATATCCTACACAAACCATGGGTAGCCAGAATCCAGCCTAATGAATATGTCCTACACTACTGCCAAGCTCTACACATGGTCAGAAAAAGCAGAGCTGAGGCACAAGATTTGGGGACTGCATTACTAGCATGAACAAATATTTGACATCAGAAGATAGGCAAGACATGCACACACAATGAATTTAACAATTCAAATTGAGGCTGCGAGAGACAAAGATATATATTTTTGGACAGGGAATGACATGCATACATACGTGCACATATCGAGGCAGACAGACACAGAGAAGCAGACGGAGACACGACCGCAAAGGGTGACGGAATGGAGGAAACACACAGAAGTACAGAGACGATATACAGGAAGAGGAAGTGCCAGGGTTAGAGAAATAAACAAAGGGAGGCAGATATTGAGATGCAGACAGACACAGAAACATTGAGACATAGGGAGAGTGAGAGAGATAGCGAGAGAGAGAGAGACTTAAAGACATAGACATATAGGACGATATGCAACGATACAGACTGCGAGGAAGAGAGAGATGGAGAGAAAGATTAACATACATACACGCAGAGACAAGTAACGAAATACATACTTAAACCGAAATATACAGAAATGGGGATAGATAACGAAAGACAGATCGAGATAGGCACATACGTATACGTCGGAAAATAAAGAGACGCATTCACAGATAAGTAGTCAGAAACAGAAAAGTAGTCAGACACAGAGAAGTAGACACAAAGAAGTAGTCAGATACAGAGAAGTAGACAGAGAAGTGTTCATACACAGAGAAGTAGTCAGGCGCAGAGAACTAGTCAGACACAAAGAAGTAGACACATAGAAGTAGTCAGATACAGAGAAGTAGATACAGAGAAGTAGTCAGATACAGAGAAGTAAACAGAGAGGTAGTCAGGCACAGAGAAGTAGATAGGGAAGTAGTCAGACACAGAGAAGTAGTCAGACACAGAAAAAGAAAGACACGTGAAGATGAAGCTTTGTATTTGCAATTACTTCATGTGATTTGATATACATGCCAGTCTTCATAACGTTAGCTTAGCAAGCAAGAGCTGTAGATTGATCATTTTGTCATATCAATCATTGCAACCTTAATTTAGCCTTGTCTGGGTTTCGTCTAGCGTAATCGTATCCGATTTGTTATCTCCGTTGCTGCCTTAGTCCATTCTTCCATTTATCGGTTCTATCCGTTAGTTTTGTTTCTGTCATCATCTTGTGGTTTATTGTGTGTCTACTGATCGGACAAAGGAGATATGTTATTTTCTAGTGTATTAAGAATCGAGGTAAGTGCACTCTAGGCAGAATTATAGGTGCTCAGTCTATCTCATGGAATGGCGAAGGATGTAGTTACTTATGGTTCCTGTAGCTCACTGTTTGTACACACTCGTGCCCAGTCCTTTTTGGCGCACCTCTTGGTTGGACCATGACTGGATAGGCCGTCTGAATCACCGGAAAAGGCGTCACATTCCAGGGTCAACTAAATAACGGAACTCATATTGTGCCAATGTTTATAAACAAGTCACGCTCCACGCAGATAAATCAAACACATTCATGATACAAGAAATCACATTTGAGAGTGATCCTTTCATATAATCCTGCCCTGAAACCAACTGCATATCCACCTCTGTATCCATAACACACTATTATAGCTGCAATGGTACTTAGATACAGACAAGTTTCGTTATTTAGTCAGCCGTGGAATGTGACGTGTCAAGGGATTTCTCTGTGAGTCAGAATTCCTGATACAGATTATAGATACTACAGAAAGCTGTGGTTGGAAGATTTCACGCAATATTTCAAAATATTGCAGTCTATACATCGCTGATTCATCAACTGCAGTGTCCTCTCTCAAACGGCTTTCGTTGATCGAAACGTCAGCTCTATCGTCACTGCAGATGGCCCTGAGGTCAGAATGTCAGGCTCTTAAATTCCAGCAAATGTCAACCTGGCAACGACAGTAGATTTCCACACAATTTTCCGGAGGTTTGATGCATCAATGTCCACTATCCACTCATGTCTCTACCAGCCCTTCTGCACATTTCAAAGCAAGGATTGAGAGCCAGAGATAATTCTGGGCCTCATCAAAGACGATAACATCCACAGAGCCGAGGTCACTTCCTAGATATCCACCAATGTTATTTGGAGCGCGTAGCATAGTCGAAATTGACTAGAATGGGATTACAGCGAGCCAGTGTTCGAGTACAAGGAAGGACAAAACAACAAATCAAGGTTTTGTTTCGTGCCTGGTGCGACCGCTCCTCCAGTCGACCCAGATGTAAATGGGTACCTACCGTTTATGTTGGGGAACGTAAAAACAGCAAAGAAGGAAACTCGCCGCCCCATCCTCCAATAGGATGCGACTTAGTACATGAAGAGTTATCTTCATCCCCGACGGCAAGAAGTGTTAATACATCCATTCATCCATAGTTCCATCTATTCATTCATCCATTCATCCATAGTTCCATCTATCCATTCATCCATTCAGCCATTCATCCATAGTTCCATCTATTCATTCATCCATTCATCCATTCATCCATAGTTCCATCTATTCATTCATCCATTCATTCATAGTTCCATCTATCCATTCATCCATTAATCCATAGTTCCATCTATTCATTCATTCATCCATAGTTCCATCTATTCATCCATAGTTCCATCTATCCATTCATCCATAGTTCCATCTATCCATTCATCCATAGTTCCATCTATCCATTCATTCATAGTTCCATATATCCATTCACCCATTCATCCATAGTTCCATCTATTCATTCATTCATCCATAGTTCCATCTATTCATCCATTCATCCATAGTGACATCTATCCATTAATCTATAGTTCCATCTATTCATTCATCCATTCATCCATAGTTCCATCTATTCATTCATTCATTCATAGTTCCATCTATCCATTCATCCATTCATCCATAGTTCCATCTATTCATTCATCCATTCATCCATAGTTCCATCTATTCATTAATCCATTCATCCATAGTTCCATCTATTCATTTATTCATTCATAGTTCCATCTATCCATTCATCCATTCATCCATAGTTCCATCTATTCATTCATTCATCCATAGTTCCATCTATTCATCCATTCATCCATAGTTCCATCTATTCATTCATCCATAGTTCCATCTATTTATTCATTCATCCATAGTTCCATCTATTCATCCATTCATCCATAGTTCCATCTATCCATTCATCCATAGTTCCATCTATTCATCCATTCATCCATAGTTCCATCTATTCATTCATTCATCCATAGTTCCATCTATTCATCCATTCATCCATAGTTCCATCTATTCATCCATTCATCCATAGTTCCATCTATTCATCCATTCATCCATAGTTCCATCTATTCATTCATTCATCCATAGTTCCATCTATTCATTCATCCATAGTTCCATCTATTCATCCATTCATCCATAGTTCCATCTATTCATCCATTCATCCATAGTTCCATCTATTCATCCATTCATCCATAGTTCCATCTATTTATCCATTCATCCATCCATCCATAGTTCCATCTATTCATTCATTCATCCATAGTTCCATCTATTCATTCATTCATCCATAGTTCCATCTATCCATTCATCCATTCATCCATTCATCCATAGTTCCATCTATTTATTCATCAATTCATCCATAGTTCCATCTATTCATTCATCCATTCAGCCATTCATTTATAGTTCCATCTATTCATGCACTCATTAATTGGTTCATTCATTCATTGTTTCATCCATAATATATTCATGTATAGATCCATTAAATCATTAATTCAATCGTGTATAGATTCATCTCACCATTCACCAATAAAGCAGATCATTCATTTTTTTCATCCATCCATTCATGTATTGATGCAACTATTCATTCATCCATTTATTTGTCATTTATTCATCAATACATTCATTCATTCGCCCTGTAATTAGTTCATTCATTCATCAACGCATTCATAAAATAATTAATTTTTGTCATTCAGCCATTAGTGAATTATCAACTATCGACCAATGATTGCCAGTGTGGGGGTTGGGGGGTGGGGAGGATATTAACGTCAGATAAAACAAATCATACTGACCAAAGTACGTAAGTCAAGGTCTGTTGAAATACACTGATCAATACCTCCTCTCACTACCAAACAGTTATTCGTGAAAACAGGCTGTTTAGTGACAGTCTGGCTAGACAAGATAGAGATCAGTCTTGCGATCCCCAGAGTGATGAGCTTAGTGAAGAGACTCGCATTACACTACAGCAAGGAGGACCCAGATCGTCCTTCTCAGGTATACCTCGTGGTGTGAGCAGAACAGCTGTAACCCGCCAGGAAAGAAAGCCGTGAAAAGTATCTAACTGAAATATCATTAACAGCAAAAACAACATCAACAAATGTCGGTGATCGTGCAGTGGCATACATGGGGCAGTTGTTGTTGTTGTTGTTGTTGTTTTTGCTGTTGTTGTTGCTGTTGTTGAATGATCGCAGTGAATAAGAATTCACTTTTGGGCGGACTAAAAATGGCGCAAAGTGGCTAGTTGGAACGGCTTCCCTCACTTCCCGATCGGGTTCATGAAGGTGGACCGGGGGCTACCAGGCGGTTGTGCTGTGCTTGGCTTCATCTGCGTGTCACTTACAAGTACGGAGATCATGCCGATCCTCCACCTCGTTAGCCTCGCTTCAACGAAAACAGCCTGTTTCCAGGGAGATCTGAGGGACACTAATGTGGGGATTTAGGCAGATTTCTATAGCAGTTCTAACCATAATTGTATATCCTAAGTCACGGTATCATTTAATATAATATGTAGCAGGGTTAACGTTAATGTTCTATCCTAATCTTCATTACCACTATCACTCCTTAACTCACTCTAAATTAAAATACCAACAATTCTGTTTGAACGCAGGTAAAACACAGAATGTATTTTTCTCACACAAGTAAAATAATATGCACATCAAGAAAATCGCTATTCATTCTATCATATTATACAGTTCATCAATTATGTAATTAATTTTAATGTCTCTCAAATGGTTGGTTATGATCACTTCTCTAACTGACTAAGATTACTTCTAAAGGTTCGTGCAAGTAGCACAGGTCTTACTCTAGTACTAAACTTTACCCAGGGTTCTCATCACGTGGTCGAAATCTAGCAATTGTTCTATTCACTGTCTATCTCTGTGCGTTGATATAAAGGATGTCTATCTACAATTTCTCAGTCCTCTTTCACTGTCTATCTTTGTGCGTTGATATAAAGGATGTCTATCTACAATTTCTCAGTCCTCTTTCACTGTCTATCTCTGTGCGTTGATATAAAGGATGTCTATCGACAATTTCTCAGTCCTCATCTATCTGTCCTCTCAGCTTACTAAAAAGGGGATGTTTACAGGACCACTTGTCTCGTCTCTCGTAAGGCAGTCGGTGACTGCATCTGTGCTCTGTCTGCAGCTGTGCTCGTGTCTGCGGCTGTGCTCGTGTCTACTGCTGTGCTCGTGTCTATGACGGACGACAGTGGTTGTGTTACTGTGGTTGTCAGGACGAGGAAAACCCACAAATCACAACGGTCGTCTTAGGACTACAGCTTCGTGTTGTAGTAACACGTCTCCGTCTGACGAGAATGAAGTCAGGTCACTCGAGTAAGATGTTAGCGACGACGACTTGAACAGAACATCACACACAGACAGATTCTTACATGTGTGTGGTCTCTTGTTGCCTTTCCGTGTTGGTCTGCTTCAGTGGCTTCTAACTCTATGACTGGGAAAAAAACTTGAAAAAAAACTAATAAAAGTTGATTAAGGTTGAGCTTAATCAAAATTTAAAAATGGGTAAGGTCAGATACCGCACCGAGACGAGAACGCAAACAAAACCTACGTTACGACCAATAGGCCTTCATCAGGGACAGCAACACTGAACTAACAAATCAACATATAAGAAAAAATGGTCAACTCATCTGTTTACTCTACCCTGAGACCACTCTCTCCTCCGCCCTTCAGCGGGTTCTTCTATCTCCCGCCAAGACTCCCTCACTCCCACCCGCCGTCCTCCCTCTGACCGTGTGAAACTCGTCCTAACCTATCACCCTCACAGCGTCTCTGTTCGGGATATCCTATTCCGCCATCTCCCTATTCTTCACTCTGATCCTGCCACTCGCAAAGTTTTTCCCGATCCTCCCCTTGTCACCTTCAAGCGTGACAGGAACCTGAGGGACTTGCTGGTCAGTAGTTGCCGACACATCAGCCCTCATAGCCTCCCAGGCACCAGGCCGTGCAAAAATTCACGTGGCTGTGTTACCTGCCCTCGTGTCATCCTTTCTCGCTCCATTACCTTTCCAAAGGCTGAATTCTTCATCAAAGAGGGGTTCACATGCAAATCTCGTAACCTCATCTATTCCATCATCTGCCGCCAGTGTCGTATGACTTACATTGGGGAAACTGGTATGGAACTACGGGAGCGTTTCCGCCAATACCTCAACGACATCCGCAACTGCATTGGTTTCCCAATTGCCAGCCACGTCAATGGTCCTGAGCACCAGGGTATGGCTGACGTCAGTGTCACTGGTCTAGTTTCGTGCTTCTCTGACGATCGTCATCGATTCGCCCTTGAGAACAGACTTATCTCGAGTTTGGGCTGTCTCCAACCACACGGTATTAATATGTTCCATTCTTTTTCTTAAACCCTCAAACTGGCCCCCATCTATTTGTCTTCCTCCCCCCCCCCCCGCTTCCCCCATTCTTCCATCAGTTCTCTTCCCCCCTCTCTTATATCAATATCACGCCCTCCCGGCTTATATTGCCTTCTCATTGTTCTCCTATCTGGACCACTATTTGGCCACGCTTGGCTTATCAGGCATATTCCGCCACTTTTTGTTTGACCACCCCTATTTCAGTTTCTATCGAGCACTTGGCACAACCGGTCGCTTTGACAGAAAGCGTCTCCTACCTGAAACAGATGAGTTGACCATTTTTTCTTATATGTTGATTTGTTAGTTCAGTGTTGCTGTCCCTGATGAAGGCCTATTGGTCGTAACGTAGGTTTTGTTTGTGTTCTCGTCTCGGTGCGGTATCTGACTATATCCATTTTTAAATTTTGATTAAGCTCAACCTTAATCAACTTTTACTAGTTTTTTTTCATGTTTTTTCTCATTATACACATCCACAGAACCGCTGCAGCCTCGCCTTATTTTAACTCTATGACTCTACTATTGTCACTCACTGGCTAAGTTTCTGTAGCTTTTAACTATCTACTTGTTCTAGACTAAGTGCTACTCACTACACTGTCTGGTAGGACACCCTTGCCTGCTGCTTCTGATTTGTCTACTATACTGTCTCACTCCAGTTTATAAGCTAAGTTTTTTCCCGCTTAAAGTAATGACTTCCATTTCTTGAGTTCATTTCCCACCAACTTTATTTGAACTCGTGTGTCCCAAAGAAAGGCTGCATTATCGTCCAAACACTGACTGATCGCTTGTTGACGGGGATTCCCAGTTAAAACCGTTAGAACAGAAGGCCGACCTACATTGGTCGGCCAGCCCCAAACTTGCATTGTTTGATAGTTGTGCACCATGCCTCGTTCTTCTTCTGCTTCTTATTCTTCGTACGCTGTTTACAGCGATATTTACGTTGCACTGTTTTATTTTGTTAAGCCTGTGGCTCAGTGCATCCGATTTCAACAAGCGTTTCTGTAGGGTTGCCCTCCTTAGCCTTTGGCTGTCCCCAGCCTAACTGCAAAGCAGCAGTTGTTTTTGGTCAGAGTTGTCTCTCTTAGGAAGTTGTCTTGCAGGACTATCGAGTCTTCCCTACTCGTGTCTATAGGGTTTGGTAATGATCTGATGGACTATGTACTAGTTTGTACTATCCCGGAAGAGAGGCAATCCAGTGTGACTTTGTCCCAGGATCGTCACGTCCTGCCAGAAACGTAGCATATGCATGTGAGTGAGGTATCTCTTTGCTCCCTTTATTTTCTCGGCTCATCTGCAGTGATGGTACGCCTAGCATTCCCCGCCACCCGGGAGGTTGTCACAATGGGGCAGGAGGTGCAATGTCCGCTGGACTGCATCTCTTCTGCGTCCATTGGGATGACTGATAGCAGACAGAGGCAAAGAGCGAGGAAGGAGTGCATTTTGCCAGGTGCATTTCTGCGGCTCGACCGGACCGGGCTGAGACGCAAGCCCCAGCCTTTTCGTAGCCTCCCATCACAGCGGTGCTGAGATTTAGGGCGGGATTCTGGCTTAGAGGCGTTCGGCCGTAGTCCCTCAGATGGTAGCTTATCAGCCAAGCACGTAGACCAAATGTCAGCGACCTGTGATTCCTCTCGAAATAGTGCATTTGACCAGGGGACAAGCCTGATCATTGCACGGAGATGTTGTTCGCCTGGTGTGCGGACATATCTCATGGTCAAGGGTTGAGTCTCAGCAGTTCGCAGTGAGGTAGCTGATCTACTGCTTAGGGTTCCCCGACCGAGAACTAAGTCTTCTACAAATGGTTTCATACCTCATCGCCGTATGGGGTGAATATCGAGCAGCTTCCCGCCCGCTTTGATCAGCGGACGGCAGAGACCTCATTCTGCGGCTTGACCGGGCGGGGCTGAAGCCTCCCTTTGCAATCGTGCGGAGCTTTTGGGCAGGATTTTGGCTTAGAGGCGTTCGGCCGTAATCCCTCACCTTGTAGCCTCGCGCCGTTGGCTTATCAGCCTACTACGTAAACCTATGCCTCGTTCAATGAACTGAAACTCTCGGGCCGGGTTCTCAAGTTATGTTTGGGTACCACGAACGGTATTTTCAGGGCTTCCCTGGCTTTGGCTCGTTGTACCACTGTAACTCTGTTACATTTCATCTGACCCTGACTAACATTGTCCGATCAGTAAAATTTACCTATCCCTGACTAAAATTGTCCGATCAGTAAAGTTTACTTGACCTTGACCAACATTGTTTGACCAGTAAAGTTTACCTATCCCTGACTAACATGGTCCGACCAGTAACGTTCAGCTATACTTGACCAACATTGTCCGATCAGTATCTTGTACCTGACCCTGACCAACATTGTCTGATCATAATATTTTACCTGACCCTGACTAACATTGTCTGATCAGTATATTTTACCTGACCCTGACTAACATTGTCTGATCATAATATTTTACCTGACCCTGACTAACAATGTCTGATCAGTAGATTTTACCTGACCCTGACTAACATTGTCTGATCATAATATTTTACCTGACCCTGACTAACAATGTCTGATCAGTATATTTTACCTGACCCTCACTAACATTGTCTGATCAGTATATTTTAGCTAACCCTGACTAACATTGTCTGATCATAATATTTTACCTGACCCTGACTAACATTGTCTGATCAGTATATTATACCTGACCTTGACTAACATTGTCTGATCAGTATATTTTACCTGACCCTGACTAACATTGTCTGATCAGTATATTTTACCTGACCTTGACTAACATTGTCTGATCAGTATATTTTAGCTGACCCTGACTAACATTGTCTGATCATAATATTTTACCTGACCCTGACTAACATTGTCTGATCAGTATATTTTACCTGACCTTGACTAACATTGTCTGATCAGTATATTTTACCTGACCCTGACTAACATTGTCTGATCAGTATATTTTACCTGACCTTGACTAACATTGTCTGATCAGTATATTTTACCTGACCCTGACTAACATTGTCTGATCAGTATATTTTACCTGACCCTGACTAACATTGTCTGATCAGTATATTTTACCTGATCCTGACTAACATTGTCTGATCAGTATATTTTACCTGACCCTGACTAACATTGTCTGAACAGTATATTTTACTTATCTCTGACCAACATTCTTCCATCAGTACATTATTCCTGAACAGACGTTCATCTCCTCTCCCCCACCTGCGACAAATTATTGGATTGGATTTTTGATTTACGACATTTGTAATTCTGAGATTGCGTTTAACCCAGATCGCTGTTTTAATTTGTGATGTCTGTGTTTATTTAGTCTCCGATGAAGACTTATTTAAGCCTTTAATGCGGAGTACGTCAATCACTATTTTTGTGTGTCTGTATTTGAATTTTGCTGATATTTACATGACGGAGCAAATTCAAACTCCGTGCCACTAAATTACGATTTCTTTTTGCGACAGCAATCGCAGAAAGATGCATTTTACATACACGGAAAGGGGACGGCGTGGCCTAGTGGTTAAGTGGCACGGCTCACGACCCGAATGTGCTGAGTTCGATCCCCATCACAGCACCGGCCGTTACCCCGGGGAAGCAAACCCTTAGAAAATGCAGGAGGAAGCAGACCCTTACATAAAATGCGTGCTGAAGTCGGATGCACTGGGCCAACAGGCGCAAAATAAAAACACAGTGCAACGCACACCGCCTTGGGGATTAAAGAAAAATAAGGCGAACGCAAAAAAAAAAAAAAAAAAAAAAAACACACACGGAAAACATTTTCAGCAGGCTATAGACACGAAAAAGAATTATACGGATTCTGAATTGAAACTACGAACTTCCAGGTGACAGTTTAGCCGTGCTACAAAGGTGGACACGAGTTAAATACAGGGGTCCTAAATATGTGAGGTTTCATGTGGGAGACCTTAGAACAATATTTACCAACCTTTTTACACATGAGGAACAGTGATAATATGAAAAACATTTCGAGTGACTGCTAGAAATAGAAAATGTTGTCACGTATTACTCAGACAGAAAGAAAAACTGATATTTATATAGTATTCTGTGTAAACGTTTTAAAATCTAATCCTGTCAATATGACTGATTTTTCAATTGGTGGGGTAATCGAGGGTTTTTTATAGGCTCAGGACTGCAGGCCGCTTCGCCACTGCTGTCGCCACGTCGTGTGCTGGCTAAGTTTTTTTATTTCACTCCGAACAGAAAAACAACAAATACCATACCGGGGATTCGAACCCATGCCCTCCAGATTGGCAGGCATCGAAACCATTCGGTCACGTCCTCCTACTCTAAAAGGAGTTGAAAAAGTCTTCTCACGTAATAGGTAGTTGAAAATACAACTAACAATTTTTTAACTATCTAACAATATATATATATATGTGTGCTACCTACATGGGCACCTGTCATCTGTCACAATCCTTCTGTTGTAAAGATGACCCTTGAGTCTGTTACGCCCAGTTCTCAATCTGAAGATGATGACTTGCTCTTCTCTAGTTAAGTTATAATAGCTGTTTTCTTTTCGGAAGTCGGAATGTTGATCAGCCCATTTTACCCTGAAGTTGGCTTTAATTATGGTCTTGGCCTCATTATATGTGATACTCAGGTCTGTTTGTTGGGATGCTCATCCACGCTTTTCTAGTTTATCTGCAGGTTCATAGCCTTCAATATTGCAGTGGGATGAAATCCACTGTATGAACAACCTTGGGTGTTCTGCTGAGAGCTGTCAGGGAGAACATAGGCTAAGAATTAGGTTAAGGAGAGGCAGGACTTGGCATAAAGTTGTGCGAAGCATCTTTGAATCAAGAACCTGTACAGAATAAATTGATTGCGAGAAAGATCTTGTTCTTCTGTCATTTACTTATATTGATGGAGATAAAATATAGTTCTTCTGCCACTTACTTATAGTGATGGATAGAAAAATCTAGTTCTTCTGTCACTTACTTATATTGATAGATAGAAAAACTAGTTCTTCTGTCACTTATATATGTTGATATGGAGACAAATCTAGTTCTTCTGTAACTCACTTATATTGATAGATATAAAAACTAGTTCTTCTGTCACTTATATATGTTGATATAGAGAAAAATCTAGTTCTTCTGTAACTTACTTATATTGATGGAGAAAACAATTTAGCTTTTCGGCCACTTACGTATAAAGATGGGGAGTAAAAAATCTAACTTTTCTGCTACTTACTTATAATGGGAAGAAAAATCTAACTTTTCGGCCACTTACTTCTAATGGAGAGAGAAATCTAGCTTTTCGGCCACTAACTTCTAATGGAGAGAAAAATCTAGCTTTTCGGCCACTTACTTCTAATGGAGAGAAAAATCTAGCTTTTCGGCCACTTACTTCTAATGGAGAGAAAAATCTAGCTTTTCGGCCACTTACTAATAATGATAGGGAGAACAAATCTAGCTTTTCGGCCACTTACTGAACATTCTACCTAACCAACTAGAACTGTACGCCTATAACTCACGCTGTTTATGTTTTTCCAACCTTGGCACACAGAATGAGATGGATTGAAAATATTTCGGATATTTTAAATCGTCATGTGATGACGGTTACGCAACTCGTCTGGCCTTGGACAGAAACTACGCCTCCCGACGTCACGTCGCGACACAAGAGCTTAAGATTTGACAAGACAAGACAAGACTCATACTATTGTAATAAATGAGGATAGTCGATAGGTTTTGTGCATTTTAAAATAAAAAAAAGCCAGCACTCTTACCTGGACAATGGTTTGAACTTTAGTCCTTTTCTACTTTCTCACCCTCTAATGTGATATAATTTTCAGATCAATTCCTCACCTTCCTAATGCCTTGATTGTAGCACTTCTGTGTCTGGACCTGGAACCTCGTCTGCAATTCAGTAATCAAGTCCTGGACGTTAGAGACGCGACATCCACGGAGCGTGTTCTTCATGTTTGAGAACAATAAGATGCTAAACCCATTGAGTAAGGTAGATGGGGCATGTTTTCATACCAGCATGTTTTTTCTAAAGTCCAGGACATTATTACTGAACGCAGTTCTCAACCAAGACGGATTAGTTCTACAGTCAGGGAATCATCAGGATTGTGATAGGATAAGTGACTTTCTATTTCCGGTTAAGTCAAATTAAATGTATTTTAAATAAATAAGTACTGACTTAGATAGAGATAAATGTACATACACGATGGTTTAAATCAATTTTTCGAAGAGTAAGGGGGTATTTGCATATTAATTCACCCCAAACAGAGTTCAGAGTTCACCTTGCAAGATGATGGACACAGTGATGGATGGTACTTACAACTTAATTCACCCCAAATAAAAGATATATATATATATATATATATATATATATATATATATATATATATATATATTTAACAACATATTTGAGGCAGTGAGATAACGGAATAGTCCACTTTTCTAACTGTTGGGGGTGTCATACATTCTGAAAGATTAGAAAAGAAGTTTTTCTTCCTCTTCTGCTTACTACCACCGTCTTAGCAAAGAGTTTCCTGGATTAGAGTTAGTGTTAGGTTATGAATTGGTTAGGGTTAGGTTATGGTTTGGATAGGGTTAGGGTAAGGTTAGGTTAGGTTATGTAAGTTTTAGGTTTAAGTTATGGTTTGGTTAGGTTAGGGTTAGGTTAGAGTTAGGGTGAGGTTTTGGTTTTGGTTAGGGTTAAGTTATGGCTTTGTTAAGGTTAAGTTATGGATTGGTTAGGGTTAGGGTAAGGTTCGGTTAGGTTAGGGCAAGTTTAGGCTAGGTTTAGAGTGAGGGTTAGGTTAGGGTTAAGGTTACAGTTAGGGTAAGGTTAGGTTAGGGTTACGTTACGGTTAGGTTAGATGCCGGTTAAGTTACGGTTAAGGTTACGTTAAGGTAAGGCTTAGGGTTAGGTTAGGGTTACGTTACGGTTAGAATAGGTTCGGTTTAGGGTTGAGGTTAGGTTAGGGTTATAATCTTTTCTATACTTCTATCGTTTTCTAAGCAGTTACTTATTTATTTAGAACACAATTGTATCGATCTATCCTCCCCTTAACCGGAAATGAAATATTTTGTTACAGTCATCAGCTCTTAAATACGTACGATGGGAACCTAGGGAACTCTGTTTGGGGTGAATTAATATGCAAGTACCCCCTTACTCTTCAGAAAATTGAATTAAACTATCCAGTATGCACGTTTATCTGTATCTAAGTCAGTACTTATTTATTTAAAATACATGTAATTTGACTTAACCGGAAATAGAAAGTCTCGTTCAGTGCGCTTGAAACCCAGGGAACTATGTGGGTGTGAGGTGGGGGGTTGGTGTGGGGGGTGGGGGGGGGGGGGGGGTCGGATTAAGACGCAAGTACCAGAAGGACTACAGTTAACATCAATTTACAGGAAAGTGCCTTTGCTCCTTCTTACAAAAATACACAACCTTGGAACCATCTCCCTTGTGGTTTCTAGAAACTACAATACTACAGATTGCTTATAACTTGAACGACGTCAAACTTGCTTGAACTGTGACGACATTAGACTTTCACTTTCACACCCTCTGTCACTCTATGTTGTTAAGTTCCAGAAAATAAATTGTTCATTACGTCATTTCCGGTGTCGATGTAAGACAAATTATGACAGCACGTTTATTTATAGACACTGTCTGACGTCTTTCCTGCCATTACTCGTAATTTTATCATTTGTCGCATTCCGCGTTTCCAGGAATTTCCAGGAAACAAGTACATATTTCAAACATTCTATGTTTGGTTGGTATAAGATTTTCGTAATACTAAGAGTTGTTTTTGTTTGTTTTAAGAAGTACAGCAGTGGTTGTTTTTTATTGGCGTGTTCCTTTGGTAAAATGCTGTATTGAAGTTAATACTGTTGATTTATTCGTGTTGGTCAATATTCATGAAATCTCTAGACAATGAAAAGCTGCTTTAACTCCATTAAGCCAATACTTAGGTTCTTAGATTCTTAGTCGATCTGTGCTTATACAGGGACAGATGTCCATGTGCAGGTCCCAGCTCTGGTATGAGCTGATGTAGCCGGGAGAAGGATTTCCAACTTAGCGGGCTAGGCTCGGGCAGCTTAATACTCCACTGCGTTTGGACAATCAATTACGGAGGGTGGTTAACCGATGTGCGAGCTCTTATAAATAGACTCAAACACTAGAGCAAAGTAGACCCGCAGCCCGCTAGGCGCAATCTATGCTGTTACTAACAACCCACCTAACCATGGCCGGTGTTAGGCCGAAGTCACAGTTAGCGATGCAGAAATACAGGCAATCAAGGTGGCAACTGAGAAACTGTTGAACACCAATGTCGGTCCACAACCTGTAGTATTTCTGACAGATGCACAATCAGCACTCCAAGCACTTAAATTTGAGAAACTGCCAGATCTACAGGCTCTACTGTCTGAACTGAGTAACCAGTGCAAGATTGTCATGCAGTGGATACCTTCTCATTGTGTAGTACCAGGAAACGAGAGAGCAGATCGACTGGCAAAGGAGGGTGCTGCAGACGAGCAACCAGATGTGCCAGTTACATACCAACAGAAGATACGGATGATCAAATCAATCAGAAAGCCACCATTAGTAACACCAGACGATTACCATAACATGAACAGACAAGAGCAAACTGTTGTGTTGCGCCTTAGAACAGGACACAACCGACTCTGCAGCCACATGTACACAAAAATGAAGATTGGCAACTCAGCTATGTGTACATGTAGACAGGCGCCCCAGACAGCAGAGCACATACTACAAAACTGCCCCGAATATGATATACAATCTCACTGGCCCATAGAAACAACACTGGAAGAGAAACTTTATGGACCTGTATGTGTACTACAAAAGACAGTGAAGTTTATACAAGAGACAACATTGCAGATATAGACAATATTTTAAAGTGAAGTTTATACAAGAGACAACATTGCAGATATTGACAATATTTTAAAGCGAACGAAATAATAAGTAGAACAGTTAGCGACTTACTCTTACGACATGCTCTGTGCGAGTAAGTAAAGTAAAGTAAAGTAACCCATATCATTACTGCTGAAGGGTGTGAGGTGTTAGTGATCTCACATTTTAAAGGCTCGGCTATATGAGGGCGGTAGCCATCTCCTCTCCCTCGCCGCTTTTACTTCCCGGACTGAACCGGTACCCATTTAAGGCTGGGTCGACCCGGGAGCCATTGCGGTCTGAAAAAAACATTACCGCCTCAACTGGGGAATGAACCCAGGACCACTCAGATGCGAAGCCAGCGCGCTAACCACTGCTATTCTCGTCTTTGGCCTACACATAGGCTCCGGCAGACCATTCAGGTCAAACCAAAACTCCAAGAATTAAAAGGATCTCAATAAGAGCACACACTTGCAATTCCATAGCAAGTGAAAAGAAGAAAATGAGGCTTGATAGGATGTGCGCTACCGAAGACACCGTATACTTCTTCTTCTTCTTCTGCGTACGCAGTAAGACAGTAACCATTATTTTTTCGAAAAAAGCGGCGGTCATCCTGAGGCTGTCGCCACTGCCATAGAGCTTGTCTTGCAGTTCCACTGGTAATGGCCACATCTGCTCTCTCTGATCCTCGTATGTCGGGCAGTTCTGCAGCAGATGTTCAGCGGTCATTTTACCAGTACCGCACGGGCATTCGTCGGTACACCCTATCTTCAATTTGTTGAATAGGTGGTACCTCAGTCTATTGTGGCCAGTGCGAAGTCTGAAGACTACGACCTGCTCTCTTCGGTTCAACTGGTAATAGGCATCGTTTTTGGTGTAACCAGTATGTTCGGTTTCCCATTTGGTCATGTATCTGGCTTTGATAAGCCGTTTTGACTCTTCGTACGTCATACTGGTATCTGTTTGTGGTAGTCTTGCACCTTCTTTTGCCAGTCTTTCTGCCTCCTCGTTGCCTTGGATGTTGCAGTGTGATAGGACCCACTGTACCACTACCCTTTTTGGTGCGGACTGCTGGCACAGTTTGCAGAGTGCTGCTCTTAAGTCATTAAGCTCAGTGTTTTTCTGGCTTTTTAGCGCTGTGACTACGGCGAGAGCATCTGTAAGCAGGACTATATGGCTTTCATTTTCACTGTGTGTCACCATTTCTTCCACTGCCGCCCTCAGTGTCTCTGCCTACGCTCTGAAATTGCTTGTGTACTTACCAGTAGCGAATGACAGTGTTATTTTTCTGCCATTTGGTAGGTTCAGGAATTCTCCTGCCCCTCCGTTCTGTGTTGTGTTTGTTACAGAACCGTCGGTGTATGCATGAGTCCAGTCCATGCTTGGGTAGCTTTTCGTTATGAAGCTTAGGGTAGTATCTCTCCTTTCTTTTTCAGTCTGGCAGTTTTTGTTTGCAATACCTGGTATATTTTCTACCACCTCTGGAAATATATCCTGCCTCCAGGTAGGTTTTCGTACAGTAGTCATGGGTTTTTGTGTTGTTAGTGCGTTTATGGGATCTTCGTGCATCTTTGCTTTGGCTATTTCTGCAAAGTTTCTCTGCTTTAGTTTCCCATTTCCCAAATTGTTTAGTCTCTGGTGCATTGGATGGTCGGTCAGTCTTCGGAGCTTCTCTGACTGCAGCTGGGCTCTGCAATCTCTTCTATCGGTCATGGATTGCAGTTTTGTAATCTTTTCAAGTTCTACAATTGGCGTTGACTTCATGCCACCTGTTATAATTCTCATGGCTTGGTTTTGAAGTTTGCTAACTTTATCGAAGTTCGCCTTCGCTGCTGTTGTCCATGCCGCAATGCCATACTCGAGAACTGGTATCACTCTTCCAGTGTACAGTTTCTTTAGTATGCCTTCGTCTGCTCCCCAGCTTGTGCCAGCAAGTTTCCTCATGATTGCCATTCTTTCTCTGGCTTTCATTCGGTTTCTCTCAATCTGACTTTTCCATGTCATGCGCCGATCAAATGTGACTCCCAGATAGGTTACACCGTATACAATAGTCAGGCTTTGATATGTAATCCTAAGCGGAAGAGAAAGAGAGATATTCCAACAAATACGTAGAGAAGAGAATGTGAAAAGAAACTAAAATTAAATAATTACATCTGGAGACAGGAAGAGCAGGACATTACACATGGAGATAAGAAGAGCAGGACATTACACCTGGAGGTAGGAAGAGCAGGACATTACACCTGGAGGTAGGAAGAGCAGGACATTACACCTGGAGATAGGAAGAGCAGGACATTACACCTGGAGGTAGGAAGAGCAGGACATTACACCTGGAGGTAGGAAGAGCAGGACATTACACCTGGAGATAGGAAGAGCAGGACATTACACCTGGAGATAGGAAGAGCAGGACATTACACCTGGAGGTAGGAAGAGCAGGACATTACACCTGGAGGTAGGAAGAGCAGGACATTACACCTGGAGGTAGGAAGAGCAGGACATTACACCTGGAGATAGGAAGAGCAGGACATTACACCTGGAGGTAGGAAGAGCAGGACATTACACCTGGAGGTAGGAAGAGCAGGACATTACACCTGGAGATAGGAAGAGCAGGACATTACACCTGGAGGTAGGAAGAGCAGGACATTACACCTGGAGATAGGAAGAGCAGGACATTACACCTGGAGATAGGAAGAGCAGGACATTACACCTGGAGATAGGAAGAGCAGGACATTACACCTGGAGATAGGAAGAGCAGGACATTACACCTGGAGATAGGAAGAGCAGCACAGGACCCGGTAATGCTGGTGGGATTTTGTCAATGTCCTATGCACCGAAAAAAGCGACGGCTTTGTTTGATTGATTGATTGATTGATTGCTTACTAACTTTCGTATAATCAAGCATAGACCACACACACACATTTGCCGTATAGCTGGTGTCGACGAAACACACTCAAGAATGAACAGTTCTAGTTACAGAAACTTGTTGTTCAGGGAAGATACAAATATAAACTGCGAGATCATAAATTAAACTTATTTTTAGCGAAAGCAATCAGCAAGCAGACGTTTAACACACGTGAAACGTACACAACAGACAAACCCCCCCCCCCCCCCCCCCCCCCCCCCAAAAAAAAAAAAAAAGAAAAGTGTAGCAATAGGCAATCCTGACTCGAATCACGCACCTTCAGCTGACGGATGCGCCGTTCTGCAAAGAAGGACATGAGTTAACGGTCTTGTTAACTAAACCACCTAAGTCATGTCCTTCTTTGCGGAAAGGCGCATCCGTCACCTGGAAGTCCGGGGATGAAATTTGTATCAAATATTATTGTATCTTCTTTTCTTTTATTTTGTTTGGTGTGTATATATCTTTCCACTGTGTATACTTTAATAGTCTTTGCGAATGTTTGTCGGTATAATAATCTGATACTAATTCGCAAAGGCAGCCTTGGCATATCACGTCGATCGGTCGGTACTTACTTATTTTCGTGTCGAGGCTCCACGTCATACAGCATGAATCCAGTATTAAGCGACATGGACTGCCTGGTCATTTGTCTCCAGCATGTCGCACCTATTACGTGTTTCCTGGAAGTTGGGGCAGGTTATCGGGTGGTCTGGGTCCTGTATTGCGCCACAATCACACGTGTTATCGGTGTTTGTCGTTTCATTTTCCTCTTGCATCGTGATGCACCAGTTCGGAGTCTGTTCAGCAACTTCCATGTTGTGTATGGTCAATTATACATGGGAGCAGGTTCCTCCCAAAGTTCCATCACTGGGACCTGCAATAATTCGTGCCATCTCTCTTTACGGAGACATTCAGGGTTTGTCTGTATGGACTGTGTTGATTTTATGAAGCTATGTCTGGAATTGAGTACTGTGCTCTGTACCTGATGTCCAAAACATTGCGTATCTTGAGTCGTGCTCCTTGTTTTTATCGTTCGATGTTTGCTGCGTGCTTCTTCAAATCTCAGGTGATGCTTAGCCAATTATGGGGTATATTTGATTAATGGGGGAAGGTTTCAGGTCCCTTAATACTATCCGACCCGCCTCATTTACTGCAGTATCAGCTAGTTTCCCGTAGACATAGTTTTTTTAGCAGACTTGGCTTAGCGTATTGATTTACGGAAAAACACAAGGAAGATGTCCGAAGAACTGATGGCTATACCCCCCATGTTATGCCGGTCAGTTTTCGGATGATATTATTTCTTGCTTGTATCCTGCGCTATGTTTTCTGGCAATGCATTATGTAGAGCAGTGTGCGGTCTACCTTCACGCCTAGATATTTGGGAGCCGTGCACTGTTCAAACCCCGCCCCTTGCCACGTAATCTGAAATTGTATTGTTCCTCTTTGTTTCTGAGCTGGGTAGGCACATACCTGGGTTTTACTGGAATTTGGTTTGATGTTTTTGTGGTAATATTCTGCAAGGGCATTGAGAGAACTTGACAGCTTGTTTTCAACCACCTTAAACCACTTTACCTGGGGAGCAACTGTTGTTACATCAGCATAGAAGAATGTCCTTGTGTCAGCGACTGCAAGGGATTGCCAAGGTCCATTAGGGTGTATAGTTCTGGTGAAATGCGAGCAGATGTGGCGGATTGAGACAAATTGGAGGAGGTGGACAATAAGACCAAAGATAGAATGTTCGACGGCCCATCAAAGAAACAATACGACTGAGATGTTTGTGTCGGACGTATTCAATGATGGTAATCTGATTATAGTATTGGATGCGCCTCTGACTGAGCCTGTGGAAGACGTCAGGACTCTTCGGATTATTGTTGTTTTTGCAAGACCGTCCATAAGTCAGAGCCATACAAAAGGTTTGGAATGACGCACAGCTTATTTTCTAGGAAGTTCCTCTGATGAAACCAGGCTCTGCGTAGGGAGCTCTTAGACGATACTGACATGCCAATCTAATGTCAGAACTGATACGTCTGTCAAAGGTATGTCTGCTACTAAAGTGTATGAAGTCATCGGTAGGTCAACATGGTACAGTCTATGGGGATTCTCAACGCAGGCGGATCATCACCACAACCCTGGAGTATGGTCTTTTTCTTTCTGTTGTCGTCTCACTATCAATCCGGTTGTAGCCCAGTATAATGGTTTGCATAAGTCTATCTCCTCTCTCTTGGTCCGAGTAATATATGTTCTAATGTTACGGCAGGTCTCCGTTTACGCTGTCTATCTATACTTCCCTCGGTCTACCTCTTGCCTTTCTACCTGATGTTCTGCAGTAGAAGGTTTGCGTGAACAATGTGGTCTGGTAGCTTTCTCACCATGTGGTCTGGTAGCATTCTCACAATGTGGTCTGGTAGCATTCTCACAATGTGGTCTGGTAGCATTCGCACCATGTGGTCAAACTAATTAATTCTCTGTTGCTCGATGTACTGTAGACAGGGAATTATTCGAATCTTCTCCTGAAAATTCATATTTGTAATTATATCTCTTCTGCTGTGGTTAGTGAACTTTCGTAGGCACCGCATTTATCAGGTAGTTAGTTTTCTTTACTGGGTCTCATTCGATGTCAATGTACGTTACTGGTAGCACAGGCAAGAGATAAAAATTCAATTTATCATCTTCTGTTTTTATTGGAGAAAAATCGTGGGTTTCCTTAATAGTAAAGACAGTTCGTGAGTGACAAATGTGCCTTTTGGTGTGATCAAAGTATTTCAATTTTATGGACAGCATGGAATTGATAAACCAATTCTCCTCTACATCCAGATCTTGCCGAATGTATATATTTGTATGTTTCTCCGTTCAGGGTATTCTTAGGATCCTTCTGTAACATGTTTACTCTAAGGACTTGATTCTTTTACCTAGAAGCTTTGGTAATCGTTCATGATTCGCGGCCAACAGGAAAAACACCGGCTCTGGAGACTTTCCCTTTCTAGAGCTCTGGTATTCAAATCCGCGTCTGCTCCTTACTTCCCTTCCTTTTCTATTGTTCGTTATATTTTCCAACGGCAGATACAAACTGATAAACGTTAGTAATATTGCAAACGAATCTTCATGATGGACTAACCATTGTCATTGTGGACTCCCTTACCACACGATGTTAGGAGAAACTTGGACTAAAAACAGGGACTTTGAAAGCGTTCACAGATAGTATACAATTTCTATTATGGACGTGATTCCAGGCATGACTAGTCAATGACGGCAACCAGATCAATAACAGGGCGGAAGTCTAACTCTAAAATCCTCTTCCTCTGTAACCTTATCCTTATCAAAAGTCAACAGTCTAGCTGATTCCAATCCATGGCTTCTGTTCACTTGATTTGAATGACGTGACCTAGTTAGACCAGCCGGGTCAGTAAATCATATTTCTCTGATTATATGACTTCACTGATACTTCGTTGATTTCGTTCTTTGGTCTAGAATAGGGATCTCAAACTTGTTCAACGTAGTCCCACTTACCAATATGCTGACCTGCAACACGAGGGCACAATTATGTGCAATACGCAATGATAGTATTTTAGTAAGATAATTTTTCAAAGCTTTAGTTCTGAAATAATGTATGTTTGATGTATATGCAGTTTCTGTAGACGGAATACTAGACGAATGGTTCCGTCTGTTGGGGTGAAACATGGTTGTATACTATCTCCAACACTCTTCAATGTATTCTTGGAAAGAATAATGGAGACGGCCCTGGAGGGACATGTTGGCACGGTCAGAATAGGTGACAAGACGATTACAAACCTACGATTTACAGATGATATAGATGTGGTCTGGCAGGCACATAAACGGAACTCCAGGAGCTGATCAGTAGATTGGACAGAGCGGCGCAGAGCTATGGCATTGAGATAAATGCAGAGAACAAAATATGATGACTAATAACACGGACGGGTTTACATCTGTGATACAAGAATATGGTCAGGAACTCGAAGTTGTACACCGGTTCAAGTATATGAGATCACTGATCAGTGACGAGGGCTCGCAGCCTGAGATAGTTACCTGAATAGAACAGACAACAGCGGCACTTACGTGTTTGAAACCAATATGGCTGGATAAGCGGCTCGCCTTCAGCATACACGTTAGACTAATGCGCTCATTGGTGCTCTCAATATTTGTGTATGCCTGTGAGACTTGGACCATTACTGCAGATATCCAGTACAGAATACATGCAATTGAAATGAGGTGCTTTAGAAGACTCTTAAATGTTACAAATAAGGATAATGTCACGAACGTAGAAATACGACGAAGAGTGGAAAACGCAATTGTGCCTTTTGATGATCTGTTCACGGCTATCAAAAGGCGAAAGATGGCATGGTATGGGCACATCTCAGGGTCCATCGAAATTATAAATTCGATACTGCATAGTTCTGTACCTGTAAACAAAAAGAGGGGTCGTACACGGAAGAGATGGACAGACAACATCACTGAGTGGTCAAACTTTCGTCTGGGTGAGGTATGACTGGCGGCAGCGGACAGAGAGAGATGGCGTGGGATTATGGGAGTGTTCATGTGTGCCCCAACGACCTGATGGGTTACGGAAGGAACTGAACTCAACTGATATGCATCTATGAAGACAACATAACTCGCACACAGAGCGACATATTGATATGAAATTGTCGTTGAACATTATATTGCCGGTTTGTAGATCAACACAACTTATTTCAAGCCGCTATGTTGTTTACTTCTCGGATTATCAGAAAATGATTATATTGATGAAAGTAGAATATTTTTTACCGGCAAGTACTGACCTGATGAACTACTTGTTCCTTATTTAACCTGTCCAGCGATCACAAACAAGGAATGGTGAGATAGGCGTGTCGTAGGCCGGGTGATCTGGGAGAGGTGGTTGAGAGCACGTTTAGAGGTTGGAGAGATGGACGGAGTGATGCGTGGATTGATGGTGAAGAGCTTGATGTAAATGAGTTTGAAGATAATAAAAGATTGGTGGGGTAATGGATTGGGTTGGATTACATAACTCTCGCAAGCAATGTCGGTAATGTAGTTAGTCATGTATAAATGACTAACTTTCAATATTTCCAAAACAGAAACAATAGTGACAATAATAAAATAACAGGATGAGTGTGAGGTCACGGTAACAAAACAAATGTAAAAATAAGTGCACAGTGTGTCAATGCTGAAAAAAAATGTATACGTGGGAGTATACTTTTATATACATAACATAGCCATACGTTTCGAGCAAACTGTCTTCAACACATACTCTAATATGCTCTAGAATTGCTCAATGTTTCTTGAACACATGGACAATAACTAACAAATCAGTCAGTGACCTTCACGCCTGTCTGCGTCTTTAAGGACAGGAGCTACTTTCTCGACCTTGGTCTGTCTGCGCATATTTTGTGTATAGTGATCAATCTCTTGTTCACTAATTTTGATCTATTATTATGTGATGGGTTCAGTGGCGTGCCCTGGACCATCTTAAAAGGTAGGCTACATTCTTAAAATGTAATACTCAATAAAAAAATCAATGTGTTTAGCACTTTCATACATCACATGTTCATGGACAATTTATTTGTCAGAAAATCTTTGATTTATTTATTTGTGTTCTTCTTTAATTCATTCCATGAAATAGAAAGATTTTTACTTATAAATGTATAAAATATATTTTAGAACATTAAATATACTAATATATATTCACCACAATAGTACACCAACACGTATTAACACTTCTGTAACTATACATTTTCTTTAAAAAGCAAAACTGTCTCAATGAATATGTCTGAGTGCGGGGCACATGGTGCACACAAGTCAGTAGTTAGTTAAACGCTAACACCAAGCCGTGACGTCCTGACTGCAACCATTCCATCCTTTTCTAGCATAGGTATGTGTGCTGCATTTCTAGCCGCACACAAGAAGATGTCCAGTAATTATTTATCATATCTTCTTCCTTCCTCTTGACACCGATCAAACATAGCAATCAGCTGTTATTCCATCTAGTTGTATTTTATACGGCTGTAACCACATTTTATTAAAATTAATATCCAATAATGTATACATACTCTAATGACAAACTATTTAACATACATGGATGTAGTTTCCTGTGGGCTAGATGTTGAATATTAACTACTTGGTAGATTGTCTTATGCGAGCTGCGGTCGACAGATCATACAATGGTGATGGGATCCCGACTATCTCCTCACTCTCCTCTCCAAGACATGAACGACAACGACGGAGGCTCGAGTCCTGTAGGTATCAAACTATCCCTGGTCTCAAGGGAGGTAGGACAAGATCGCCTGCGCCATGTTTTCCCTCCAGTTGTCTTGACTTGCCGTCTCACCATTGGAGAAATTAACTCGGGCCCAGAGAGTGAGGTTGATGACCAACGCATTTTCATTTCTCTGTAATTCAAATACCACTGAAGTTACATCATCAAGAGAAAACCGTCTGAGGGTGTCGCCGTCACCATTGGGATGGGCAATTAGCTTATGTGAGCCTCTATGCTCGGACTCCAAGACTGTCATGATGGATGTATCTGGGTCTTGTCCTTGACATCGCTGATCCCAACCGCAGCTTCGACTGATTACCATGGAATGCATATCTTTTCCAGACAAGCAGCAGTTCTTCGTTGTTGGTTGTGGCTTCGTTCCCCTTTCAGCTCCAAGGTGAAGAATACGATTTAACTGCAGCTGGCCACTTTATTTAACGCCTGTATCCGAGCAATTGCGGTCATTCAATTAATCAATGCCCGTCTCTCATTTCTGGATACAGGTCATTGACAATTCTTCTCCAGAAAGTTCAACATGAGTTGCCTTTTTCTACCTCTCTCCAGTTGAGTTTCATGAATCGAAGTTCGTTTTCACAATCTCTTCTTCACGTGTTTCTTGTTGCACCTCTCTTCCTCTTCCTCAGTGGATTCCATGCCAGGGCTTGTTGGGCTATGTTTGATGGTCCTTTCCAGAGCATGTGTCCTATCCAAGTCTATTTCCTACCTTTGATCTGTTTCTTTACAGGTTTTGTTGACTATTGTTTTCCATAGGTCTTCGTTCCTTACCATGTCTTATCAACCTTAATAATTTTCCTCCACAGATTGACGAAAGACTTGAGCATTCTTTGTATTGTTTGTATCTTTTCCAAAGTTTATTCTCCGGCGATTGCAGTGACTAAAATGGTAATTTTTCTTTGCACAAAGAGGTTACAAACACCATACACATCCCTATTTAGTCGCCTGTTACAAAATACGGTGGGATTAAACTGGAATATTCGATTTAACTGTGCCGGTAACTACTGTGGATCTACTGTCCTCGCCATAATGGGGGTTGTTGGACTGACAGAGCTGAGATTCTGACCTCAGGGGCATCCATATTGGGTCATTGACAAGGTTAAGGTCCAGGGACCGAAATTAAATTTTCACAATATCTTCTCCGGGTGTTTCTTGATCTGCCTCTCTTCATCATGTGCATTCCGTTTATGGGCCTGTCTGTTACGTTTGATTGTGATTTCCTTAACGTGTGTCCTCTCCAACCCCATTTCTGACATATGATTTGTTGCTCCTCTTGTTGTTGCCTCCTTTCCCATGAGCCTTCGTTCCTCAGAATGTCTTGCCAGCTTATGCCGATTATTCTCCGAACATTATTTATTGCCAAACGACTGACGTTTCCTCTGTACTGTCTTTGTCGTAGACCGAGTATCTGCTCTGTACAGAACCATGGACTTGACATTGGAATGAAACAATCTCAACTTGGAATTATCGTTTACTTCCATTTATATTATTAAGTGACTTACATTCAAACACTCACATCAAAACAGGGGCCCAATCACACGTGCGTATGTACACATGTGCGCTCACTTACTGACGCAAAGAAGAATACTTAACACTATCTCTCTAACTCTCACACAATCGCACAGACATTCACTTTACACTCACGCTAGCAACTACACAAGATATACTCCATTCGTCCAATCCTTTTTTTTCTCACCCCAAGAAATCCAAACCGGTACAGAGTTAACGAATAACATGCTTCCAGCATCCTGTTCTAACCACGATTGATCTACTTGTTTCATATGTGGACAGGGTAATATACCTTCAACACTATCATATGACGTTCTTTCACCTCTGTACACCTTTTGTCTCTCACATGTCGACATCCCAATAATGCTCAGCATTCTGTTTCATGCAGATGTTCATGTTTCTTTGTATACGTCGGTGTCGTGTTTTCTGTATTTGCCATTTCCGTGCAGGTAAAAATGGCCAGCAGATAGTTATGTAGCAGAAACAAATATATCAACGCATTCTTATATGTATCACATACGTTCCTTATCCTTACTTTATATTTATATGTATATATATATATATATATATATATATATATATATATATATATATATATATATATATGTATATATATATATATATATATATATAAATAAACATAAATATATATATATATGCGAAACTAGTTAACACAGCAATAAATGAGGCCGGTATGAAAATATCAATGTGCATAAAACCCACTTCCATGGATAAAATATACCAAATAATTGGCATAACATCACCGGAGATCCGAAGAAGCGTCGCAGCAGAAATCGAATGAGAAAACCAGAAGCATCACCCATACACCGAATTTTAGAAGATCAGATACAGAGCACAAAACTCAAATTGAGACATAGCTTCATATAATTTTTTAAAAAAGCCAATACAGACAAGCCCTGAGAGCCACCGTATCGTCAGATGGAATGAACTGATGCAGACTCCAGAGAAGAAACTTCGGGAGGAACATACCCCTGAACATCATCTACCATCCACAACATGGACGCCGCTGAACAGACTCCAAGCTGGTGTATCAACGGTGCAAGAGAAATATGAAACGATAGGGTTACACAGATGGTGACACGTGTGACTAGCGTAATACTGGACCCAGGCCATCTGACGACCTGCCCCAACCTCCAGGAAATATAAATCGAAAATAACTTCAAAAAGTCCCACAAAACAAACACCTGAACAGAATCCAACCAGAACATACTCCTGAGTGCCAGCTGTGTACACACCCATATGAAACCGTTGGTCATCATCTCTTTGAGTGCACAGCGCTCAATGATTGTAGGATAATGCGACTTCCTCCATGACCAGATACATGGAACACTTTGTATGACACTAGCCAACAGCTGATAAACACGTGCAGATGCAATTACATGGCATTGGGCCGAAGCGCGAGAGCCCGAATGCTGCTGGATCCATAACAACAACAACTGCTTATATGAGGGAAGAAAACAATAACGTCTGCACAAGCAGTAGCAGGTCCCGTTTATCTTTTCTGAGATCTTTGCAGAAGAGAACAGATGCTAAAGATGTTTGACCTCTTGAGGATGTCAGAGTTAGGAATATTTGTACTTACTTGTCAGATGTGTCGTTAGACGGGTGGGAAGATGTAGTTTTCGTTCGTGTGCCAGATGTGTCGTTAGACGGGTGGGAATATGTCGTTTTCTTTCGTGTGACATATGTGTCGTTAGATGGGTGGGAAGATGTAGTTTTCTTTCGTGTGACAGATGTGTCGTTAGACGGGTGGGAAGATGTAGTTTTCTTTCGTGTGCCAGATGTGTCGTTAGATGAGTGGAAAGATGTCGTTTTCGTTCGTGTGCCAGATGTGTCGTTAGACGGGTGGGAATATGTCGTTTTCTTTCGTGTGACAGATGTGTCGTTAGACGGGTGGGAATATGTCGTTTTCTTTCGTGTGACAGATGTGCCGCCAATGTTGTTGTTGCTTCGCAATTTCTTTACTATCTCATTTATATCCTCTATCTATCTTTTCATTAGTTTTCGTCTTGCCTGTAACCCTCTTGTCTGTTGATGTAGATCCACCCAGCTGGTAGATTTGGTTGCATTCGTGTAAAGTGTCCTAACAATTTTATGTTCTGCATTGCACGTACTGCATGCACGATTTTGCACCCACCTTCATTCTGACTTCTTTGTTTCGTACTCTATCCATCCTTGTGATCCCCACAGCTTTTCTCAAATATCTTATATCGTATACCACGATTTTTCTTTCTTGTGTCTTCGTGAGAGTCCATGTCTGACACTGGTAGCAGATACACTGGTATAACAATACTATTAATCAGATGTATCTCTGTCACCACTGGAATGTGTCTGTGTTTTGAAAATAATGAAAACTGACAGGAAACCATAATTGCTCTCTGTGTTTCTGATTCCACCTCCCTGCTCAATCTTCCGTCTTATGTGAACACGCTACCCAAGCATTTGAATTATCTGACCTGTTTAAGTGCGGTGTTTTTCATCTGAATATTTAGTGTCTTCTCTACTCAGTTGATTTTCATCGTCTTCGTATCTACTGATCTAATCCTCATATTATGTCTTTCGCATGCATTGTCAAGGATTAAGATGTTTGTGGTTGTTATGTTTATCTGAATGAAAGATGTTCTGGTAATCTGCAAAAAGGATCTCGCTCAGTGAGGTGGTTTCTGGGATTGCTTCTGTTGTTATTTTGTTCATATCTCCGGCGAACAAAAAGTGGCAATAATACTTTATAGTTTTGTACTTGTATTAATTAAGGGATTGTGGCTAGGCTGTAGAATTGACTACATCATACTTCGTCCGATCTTTCATGTACTGAATGTTGAACGACCGATTTTGTGAATGACAAGGACATGCATAGTACCACAGAGATCGAGTTGTAAGAGGCAACTAACTGTGTGACATGGCATAACACCGGTTATGGTTAGGTGGTTAGTTAAGAGCAGCATTGATGGCGTCTAACAGGCTGCAGGTCTACTTTGCTCTAGTATTTTAAACTATTAAGATGGACTCGCACATCGGTTAACCACTTTCGGTGGCACTTTTCCCAATGCAGCGAAGTGATAAGCTGCACGAGCCTAGCTCGCTAAGCAGGAAATTCTCCTTCCGGCTACATTCAGCTCACGCCAGAGCTGTGACATGCGCAGGTGCATCTGTCGCTACAGAAGTATATGCCGACCACACGACTAAGACTGAAATCATCAGTTAATGTAACTCGTGTTCGCTATCCCAAAGCTGTGTTACTGACAGGCATCCCTGTGGTCTTAGTCGATCTGTTCTCTTACAAGGGTGGATGTCTTAGAGCAGATCACAAGTCTTGTATCAGTTGATGGTGGCCGGTTGGTATCTTTACCTGCTTGACGGACTGGGCTCTAGCCATGCTGCGTTCTTTGATCTTTGTTTCCATCACGATCATAAATGTTCTCCGTTGAAATATTTGCTAGTTCGATACAGGGTCGCTGCCATTGTTTTGCATCTCCAATGGGGTGGGGGTGTTTGTGGTGACAGGTGCGGGTCCAGAAATTTCATTTTCGCAGTTTCGGAACGATAGAGTAAGTGCTGTGCTCCAGCGTTCGTCTCTCCCTCAGACTACATGGCCAGCTCACCCGTGCTTGGGATTATTATCCTGCGGGACATGTTTGACAAGTGAAGTGTCCCGGATGTCGCAATTGTGTAGACCTCCCTGGCGTTGTTGTCTAAGTAAGTGATAGGCCCCTATCGTAGATCACTTATTGACACTTCACCGATAATGAGTCCTAGTATGTTTCTCTCTTTCTGTTGAGAAATTAGCTCAATATTAAAGGAACAGTACACATCCTTGTGGCACTTCTCTTTTGTACATCAATAGACGGCGAGCAAAGCCTTCCGATCATACATTGACTGTTTGCTTCCAGCACATGTTCCTGAGTGTGCTTCTATCTTTTCCATCCATATTTATATTTCCAGAAATGTAGTTAGTTTCTGTTTCTGGAATATGTCAAATGCATTTTTGCAGACTATAAAACATAATTGCTTGTCTGTTTATAGACTGCTCAACTGACCGCCCCCCATTGTCTTCGTGGATTTCTCTTGTGTATTTCCATGTTCTACGGCAGAAGGTTATCATGCCTATTTTAGACTTCCACTAGCTAGTGTATGTTCAATATATGGCCGGTTGCATGGGAATGCATTTGATATCTTCTGTATATATATGTTACGTCCTGATTCCTATTTGAATCACTACATGATTGTTTTCAGAATTTATGTTTGCACTTGAATACGTTTTTTTAAAATATTGTTTACACAATTTTTAAATCTGACCTCCAAATAATGCCAATCAGATTTGCTTACTATTCCACGTGGCTATTTCCGTGTACATAATGTTCATAGAGCTTGTTCGTAAAATGTGTTTGAGTATAAATAATTTGTTTTCTTCACAGAAATGTAACAAATGATCCCCTCTGTGGTTTTCCTCCTTCCTCCCTTACCCAGTGAAATCACTCTACGGTGAAGGTAGTTCTATAGCAGTAGACAGGGCTGGCGGGGGCTATGTGTTAGCGACTGCATTGTACAAGGCCACAGTGCGTTGCTATTGGTCGGATGATAGTGTCCCTTCCTCGCTGCCTTTAATTCCCAAACTGTAAGCCCTACTGTTTTATTGTATTTTTCTTGTCCTATTTTGGAGTTTACATTGGAGCGGAAAATCCAAGCCCTGGCGATGAGACGTTTCATTAAAAAAATCTTTGGAATATCAAATCAAGATCACGTCATGTCTACACTACAGGTGGTCATGGTCTATCGGACCGTTCCTGGACCTTGCAATTAGCGGATCACGACAGCTTTTGCTGGTACAGTCATGTGATACGTTCTCATAGTCTGGCCATTTTCATAACCCGAGGTGCACTTCCTGGCAAGAGAAACAGAAATCCCTTTAAGATGCGATGGACAGATCATATTCGTAAGTGAAAGGGCTTGACGGTAATTGAAACAGCGTCGCACGAAGTGGATAGATTACAATGACGACGGATAGTTCATGATGTTCTGAGATGTGATAACTACTACTAGCTAGGCTATGGGTAGACGAGACAAGACGAGACAGTAGTTCGTCAATAAATGTCCAGGGAGGAGAATGGCTATAGTATGCCATGACATGGTGAGGAACGATGACCTATGGGAAAGGAGCCAACAACAACCAGTGGAAAAAACAGATACAGCGTAGGAAATGGTGGAAAATACTCAAGCAATTTCACAGCGGAGGCAGAGGCACTGAGGGTTGCAGTAGAAGCAATGCTGACAGGTAAAAGAAATGAAAGCCAGATAGTCCTGTTTACAGATGTCCTGGCCGTAGTCCAAGCACTGAAAATTATGATTTAAGAGCAGTACTCTGTCAACTATGTCAGCAGACCGCACCAAAAAGAGTAGTGGTACAGTGGGTTCCATCCCACTGTAACATCCAAGGCAACGAGGAGGCAGACAGACTGGCAAAAGACGGTGGACGGTTACCACAACCAGATCCTTGTGTACCCTACGAAGAGTCCAAAAGGCTTATTAGAGCCAGATACATGGCCAAATTGGAAACAGAACATACTGGCTACACAAAAAACTATACCTATTACCAGTTGAACAGAATAGAGAAGGTCGTGGTCTTCAGACTCCGCACAGGACACAACAGACTGAGGTACCACCTATTCAATAAACTGAAGATAGGTGGCACTGACAAATGCACTTGTGGTACCGGGAAAATGACCGCTGAACATCTGCTGCAAAACTGCCCGACATACGAGGACCAGAGAAAGCACATGTGGCCATCACCAGTGGCAACACTAGACAAGCTCTATGGCAGTGTCGACAGCCTCAGGATGACCGCTGCTTTTTTCGAAAAAATACAGGTTGACGTTTGACAGCGTATGAAGAAGAAGAAGAAGAAAGAAGAACAGAAGTGTTATAGTTACAACAATGTACTTGCTAGTTTCCTAAGAATATACATTTTTCCTTTGGGAACCTATGGATGTGAAACATGGACGATTACAAAAGCGAAATAAAAACGAAGATCGGTGCTTTTGAAACACAGTACTACAGAAGAGTCCTGAAAATCCTGTGGATATAGAAAGATGCAAACAGATTAATCCGCCAAGACCTGAATGTAGAGGAGAATTGGCTCATTAATGACGTAATGACCCGAAAACTGAGGTTTTTTTTGACATGCCAAAGGACACAACGGACTGGATAGAGTGATTATGGAGGTCATGGCCACTGGAAAGAGAGGCAGGGGCCGACCGAGAAGACGATGAACTCATGTCATCAAGGAGATGCTGGACTTTAACTTGGAGCAAGCCGGTAGACAGAGCTTGCAAAGGACAGGCTGTCATCAGAGCGACTTTTTGCAAAAGAATTTCTACATGATGTTGACATGATAGTTTACTTACTATTTTGGAGAACATCTCTTAGTGTGTATAGAGTAAGTCGCATGTCCGTTGCAGAAACTACAACCGCAAACCTATTTGACTGTAATAGGTATCTTGGCAAGTGTGCAGTACGGTCGGTTGCCATTACTTTCTGTACGTGGAGAGGCAGAAAAAACAACTGTGTCTGCCAAACTGGACACAACCGTGATTCGAACAGGGTGCCCGGAGATAGTGAAACGGACACTTCACCCGAAGGACACAAATCTATTAGTGTTTATTGTTGTGAAGTGTTTACATTTTGAAGTTAAACTTATTCTCTGTTATGAAAATATGGAAAACCACAATTGTGAATTATAAGAATTATTGACAAATAATTTGTCAATGGGCTTGTTCTGGTTGTAGCGTCTAGGCAAGCTGACAGAGAACTGGCATACTAGACTGAGATTTCAGCGTGTCTGGAGTTCGAGTTCACGGACGGACAGAGCAATAACATTAGGGCCGTGATTCGTGCCTAGTACGACCTCTCCTCAGTCGACCCAGCAGTAAATTGGTACCTGACGAATGATGTCAGGAAAGTTAAAAACAGCAAGGAAGGAACGAGCCACCCAATCTCACATATACTACGGTTTAGTATTTAAAGAGTTATCTTCATCCCCGACGGCAATTGTTGCCATGGGACTGATCTATACCTTTCACTGGGTGAAACTCATCCTCCAAACCTGGATTTTATAGAATATTCAATTCTAAGAATGCAGCGCTCTTTGCATCAGTGATCATGATACGACTCAAAAAAATACGTATATATATATATATATATGTGTTTGTGTATTTAGGTATTTATATATATATGTGCATACAAGATTCATCATTCCACTTGAAGTGAAACATAAAGCCTCCATTGAATATGGCTACTACACGGTAAGCGTGAATCTGATCATTTTCAGTTTGTTTCAATACTAATAATTTTACATGATGATGATGCTAGCCAAATACAAACTCTCTTTTGCCACTTGTACGATATAAATGGAAGATTATATTGGTTCTATTTTTGCTGACGATCAATTAGTCATGGCAACTTCAGAAATGCAACATGTAAAGAATACAGCATGAAAATCAATGTAGAATAAACTGAGGTCATGAAAATATCTAGAATAGCCGGTGACATCAATATCACCATTGAAAAACAGCAAATCAAACAGGTGAAATATTTCACATAATTAGAGAGCACGTTATCAGCAGACGGAAGAATTACAGTGGGAACCTAACAAAGACTCGATTAGGCAAATCAGATCATTGGGCAATTAAATTAAATACTAAATATCAAGCACGTGATAATAACTACCAAAAGAGCTTTATTCAAGACGATTTCCGTCCCGACACTATGTTATCAATGTCAAAACTGGACACTAACATCAAATGGAAAACCCTACAGCGTAACAAAATAAATGAAATGCCTGCGAAAAATATTGAGCGTAACAAGGAGAGACATAATAGGAACCGATGACATCAGGAGACTGGTGAACAAGAAAAGGATTAGATTCCATTAAAAGACAGCAACTAAAATAATTTGGCCACGTAACAAGTCTACCACCACACATCAACCCATAACAAGCAATGCTATTTAGATACAACGGATTCAAAGCCAGAGGCAGACCACTAAAAAGGCGGCTTACAGAAATATCTGAGGCGTTCAATGCTACAGACGGACTCGTTCTAGAGATCTCTTCATAATCTGACGCTGAAATGCATACAAGAAAAAGCTAAAAGAAAGCATTCTGTTTTCATCCCCTATACGACTCTAGTGACGTATATATATATGTCTATTTGTCACGTTTGTGCGGTCTGACCTGGCTTGAATAACAAACATGTGAGTGAGGCAGGAATTATGATAGGAGCACGGATGGATGCGTAAGGTGAGAGCAGTCAGAAAATTTATAGTGTATCTGTCAAGGGTGACACGACGGTTCAACTGAGAAAAGGAAAGCACGATATTTGCAGCTATGCAAGAATGTTACATAACGTGAACATGACAAGAAGAAATGGCAACCATGAGAGGAACCTTGAGATGTGGAAATGGTTCAGGAGCCGTACGATGTGAACAAGACAGTGTGTAATCACAATACATTCTCTTGTTCTTAATCAGTCTTTCTAGCAATACCTGATTAATTGCTCTCTTACTTTTGCTAAACATGTTCGTGTTTATTAATAACGAAGACGTGAGATAAAGGGGGGGGGGGGGGGCGAGGGGGAGGGTGGAATCCTCATTCCAATTTTGGCTAGTGGTTAAGTGGCACGGCTAACAACCAGAAGGTACTGGGTTCGATCTCCACCACATCACCGGCAGTTACCCCAGGCAAGCAAACCCTTAGAAAATGCAGGAGGAAGCTGACCTTTACATACAATTCATGCTGAAGTCTGATGCACTGGGCCTACAGGCGCAAATTAAAAACCACAGTGCAACGCAGGCCACCTTGGGGATTAGAGAAATAAGACGAACGCAAAACAATAAAAAAAACACAAAAACAATTCCTATGTTTTACCTGAGCTTGGTTACTCTCTGTCACCCCTCTCTAGTGTAGAAATGACTTTGCGTATGATAGAGATATGAATAGAACTACTGCCACGTTGAACGTATTATGTAAGAAGCGACAGTATGTTCTTGTATGTATAATTATATATATATATATATGTATATATATATATATATATATATATATATATATGTATATATATATATATATATATATATATATATATATATATATATATATATATATATATATATATATATATATATATAATAGGGAGCCGCGTAGCGCAGTGGTTAGCGCGCTAGCTTCGCATCTGAGTGGTCCTGGGTTCATTCCCCAGTTGAGGCGGTACTGCGCTACGCGGCTCCCTATTATATATATATATATATATATATATATATATATATATATATATATATATATATATATATATATATATATATATATATAATAGGGAGCCGCGTAGCGCAGTGGTTAGCGCGCTAGCTTCGCATCTGAGTGGTCCTGGGTTCATTCCCCAGTTGAGGCGGTAATGTTTTTCTCAGACCGCAATGGTTCCCGGGTCGACCCAGCCTTAAATTGGTACAGGTTCAGTCCGGGAAGTAAAAGCTACCACCCTCATATAGCCGAGCCTTTGAAATGTGAGATCGCTAACACCTCACACCCCTACGGCAGTAATGCTATGGGATACTTTACTTTTTTAATATATATATAAGTTTCTGCCATGGGCAATAAAAGCACCACTGGCTAACAGAAAGCATGTCGCGAGGCAACTAATTGTGTGACATGGCATAATGTTGGTCATGGTTGGCTGGCTAGTTGCTAGTGCCCACAATGAGTACGTAACCATTGTGTGCGCCCTGAAAAGGATGGAACGTTGCAGATTTGCAGTAGCTTTCCTGACCTTCCTAGCGTGCTGATGAAGAAGAACGGGGTCCTCCACACGGTTCTGCAATGATTGGCTCCATCTGCCTGTCAGTCACTACTACGGGGATCTCGTCAAACCTCACCTTGTTAGCCAGACTGTTGTTCTCAACAAAAGCCAACGAGGAGGTCAGGAGAGGGACTTGGCCAGTATATTTTTTCTGACCTGTCTAACATTGTCTGATCAGTGTGTTTTGCCTGACCCTGGCTAACATTGTCTGACCAGTGTGTTTTGCCTGACCCTGGTTAACATTATCTGACCAGTGTGTTTTGCCTGACCCTGGCTAACATTGCCTGCCCTGGCTAACATTGTCTGACCAGTGTGTTTTCCCTGACCCTGGCTAACATTGTCTGATCAGTGTGTTTTCCCTGACCCTGGCTAACATTGCCTGTCCCTGGCTAACATTGTCTGATCAGTGTGTTTTCCCTGACCCTGGCTAACATTGCCTGACCCTGGCTAACATTGTCTGATCAGTGTGTTTTCCCTGACCCTGGCTAACATTGCCTGACCCTGGCTAACATTGTCTGATCAGTGTGTTTTCCCTGACCCTGGCTAACATTGCCTGATCCTGGCTAACATTGCCTGATCCTGGCTAACCTTGTCTGATCAGTGTGTTTTCCCTGACCCTGGCTAACATTGCCTGATCCTGGCTAACATTGCCTGACCCTGTCTATCATTGTCTTATCAGTGTGTTTTCCCTGACCATGGCTAACATTGCCTGACCCTGGCTAACATTGCCTGATCCTGGCTAACATTGCCTGACCAGTGTGTTTTGCCTGACCCTGGCTAACATTGCCGGACCCTGGCTAACATTGCCTGACCCTGGCTAACATTGTCTGACCAGTGTGTTTTTCCTGACCCTGGCTAACATTGCCTGACCCTGGCTAACATTGTCTGACCAGTGTGTTTTCCCTGACCCTGGCTAACATTGCCTGACCCTGGCTAACATTGTCTGACCAGTGTGTTTTCCCTGACCCTGGCTAACATTGTCTGACCCTGGCTAACATTGTGTGACCAGTGTGTTTTCCCTGACCCTGGCTAACATTGCCTGATCAGTGTGTTTTCCCTGACCCTGGCTAACATTGTCTGACCAGTGTGTTTTCCCTGACCCTGGCTAACATTGCCTGACCCTGGCTAACATTGTCTGACCAGTGTGTTTTGCCTGACCAGACGTTAGCCTCATCGTCCCAATCTCGACCATAATTTGGTCTGCTTAGAGCAGTTTAGCTGGCGTCTAACAGGCAGCGGGTCTACTTTGCTCAAATGTTTGAGTCTATTAATATAGACTCGCTCGTCGGTTCACCACCCAATGCGGCACTTGTCCCAACGCAACGGAGTTATAATCTGCGAAGCAGGAATTCTTACTCCGGCTTCATCAAGTTGGGAACTGAGATGGGTCCTGTATCCGCCCCTGTAGAAGTTAGGTCGACTAACCACTAAGATGGTTACTCTTTGTCCCTCCTTTATACTTCAGAAACGACTTTGTGTGTGAAATACGATTACTGTCACATTGTAAGTAAAGTATTCTGTAGGAGGTAACAGTGAGTTCTTATATATATATATATATTGTACATTCAGCACATTCTTGTTGCTGTTGGAGGTTTTGCTTTATGGATTATCATAGCGAAGGTATGCCCTTACCTTTTGTATGCCCAGACCCTATTCGTTTAGGTTATATCATGTCACGTTGAGTATACATACACCTCTGAAATTAGCTCAGCTTAGGTAGACTGGACACGTTGCTCGCATCCCAGATGAGCGCATCCACAGGCAGCTGTTATAACGTGAGTTCATAGGAGGCAGACGCTCCTCGGGGAATGCGGAAGAAACGCCGTAGAGATTCCTTGAAAATGGATAAAAATCCGTCAATATTGAAATCACCTGCTGCGAGATGCTTGCACAAAACCGTACCACCTGGCGTGCTTGTATCACCGATGGTGCTCAGATCGCAGAGAGTATAGCCATCATGGAGACTCAGCGAAATTGTGCCCCTCGAAAAAGCAGCACGCACGTTTCCACAGCCGGCTCCCAACATGTGTGCATTGAATGTGAAAGGGTATGCGCATTTCACAGTAGTATTCTGATGCTGTCGCCATCTTCGATTACGGTGGACAACTATTATTATTATTACCCTTATTGTTATCAGGACGTATTAACAAGTCAGTGTGTGCATGTTTGGAATACCTTGTTATGTGTGTGTTCTACTATGACAGTTTTAGCAGTACAGTAGTTTTGACAATCCTGTCTGTACATGCTGAAGTGGGCATACGGCATAAAATGCCCGACATGTCATTGACTCACCCACTCACTCACTCTAGCTCACTGACTCACTGACTCCCCACTCTTTACCTCACCACTCGTTGATTCGCTCACGCATACTCGCTCCCGCAGCACACATTTACTCACCCCTGACTTACCCACTCGCTCACTCATCCACTTACTCACTCACCCACTCACTTCCTCACTCGTGCACTCTCACTCATTCACCACTCACTCATTCACCACTCACTCATTTACCACTCACTCATTCACCACTCACTCATTCACCACTCACTCATTCACCACTCACTCATACATACACACACACAGCTGCAGAAACCATCCCAATCTTAACATTTTACTATATGCTGAAATGGATCTAGTCCCTGTAGGCCTATCTGGAGTGCAGCGATGTAGATATTTTTATAACATAACAGAATGTATTGTAATACCATAACAAACAGAGAACAAAGAAGCAACACTTACAGCGCAGGTTGAAGATGTCAAACAAGCTATTTAAATGACAAGATGTATACGCTGGCTTTCACGAAGCTGGCTCCATTTGCAATGCAGATGTGACGTCAAAGTGTATCATAGATATGGCAGGCACAACACGCCACCGAAGAACACAGACAATATACATAAGGATCAACTACTGGAAAGTACCCCTGAGTCGAACATGGATGTAAATTCAATATCTTCAGAGCACCGGTGTAATGTCTTTTGGACACACATGCGCTTCCAAAGTGGTTAAGTGGTACGGTCTGTGTGTTGGCCAGAGTTGAGAATATGTGGAACGTAGAGATGGGATCATGTTGCAGAGGACGATTATCTGTGGAACACAATATCCCACATGAAAGTCTTCTAGAGAAGATACTAGAGGGAACGGTCAAGGAGAAGAGGGGAAGGGGTCGGCCAAGACTCACTTGTGCATCTCAGGTATGCAGAGACATTACAGTTTGAATCTGTTATGAAGGTAGTCAATTGAAGAGGCAGGCTCAGACAGCCCGAGAACAGGTCTCTGAGCTGGTGAGCTAGATGATGATTGTAATGCTAACTTGTTTTACTGGGAACATGTTGGCAGTGGCTTGCCTTTAGTTTTTCATTCAAATTTATTTTCATTAGCTCTTTCCGTCTTGTCAGACGAAAGTACGGTGTGCTTTAAAATAATACGGATGTGAGTACAGTCCTTGGCGATATCGTATGTGACTCATAAGTTTAATCTGAGTAAGGAAGCGTTGTTAAGAGTGTATGCAACGACAAGCAGGTCTGTTTGCGGTATTGCATGATGTTGTGTGTCTTCTCAACTGTTGAGTCCTTAACTTATTCGTAGTCAGTATCTGCTTCTCTATGTTGAGTTGAGTTCAGTGTAAGTGTCATCCCCGCATCGAAGTTCGGCTGCACTGGATCTCAAGTGTACTCTTTTGTCGTAATGGTGCAATCGGGCAAGTTTTTTACAGTCCATCTCTTGATGTTTCATCTCTTGATGTTCCATCTCTTGATGTTTCATCTATTGATGTTCCATCTCTTGATGTTCCATCTCTTGATGTTCCATCTCTTGATGTTTCATCTCTTGATGTTTCATCTCTTGATGTTTCATCTATTGATGTTCCATCTCTTGATGTTCCATCTCTTGATGTTCCATCTCTTGATGTTCCATCTCTTGATGTTTCATCTCTTGATGTTTCATCTCTTGATGTTTCATCTATTGATGTTCCATCTCTTGATGTTCCATCTCTTGATGTTCCATCTCTTGATGTTCCATCTCTTGATGTTTCATCTCTTGATGTTTCATCTCTTGATGTTTCATCTATTGATGTTCCATCTCTTGATGTTCCATCTCTTGATGTTCCATCTCTTGATGTTTCATCTCTTGATGTTTCATCTCTTGATGTTCCAATTCTTGATGTTCCATCTCTTGATGTTCCATCTCTTGATGTTCCATCTCTTGATGTTCCATCTCTTGATGTTATCCAGCCACTTATAACGTTGCTTGTCTGTTGAACGGATGCCGTCCACTCTACGGTGTAGCTTTGTCTTCGTATATGAGGTGTGTCTTGTTATATGACTAAAACGACTTAAGTGTCTAACCCTGATTTTGGTCATTCATTTTTCAATACCTTCACGTTTGTTTTCTTCTCTTCCCAAAAAATGAGTTCCAATCATCAATTTACCCACATTTTGAAAGCTGCAATACTATTTTCCAACATTTAATTCAGTGTCCATGTTTCTGCACCATAAAGTAGGGACGAATAAATATAACACCTCTTATTTTCAAATTATGAAATATTTGTTCGAATGTCAAAATGTGTCGCATGTTGTTGAATACCATCGTGGTCATATCTATTCTCCTTCAAATTTCTCTTTCACCTTTGTCTTCTTCCGTTATTATATGACCTAGTTAAAAGAAACTCTGTACCTATTCAAGTAGTTGATCTTTTATTTATATCTGCATACATGCATTTCTTGTCGCTTTATCCCAAGTATAAAAGTCTTCGTTTTCTTTATGTTTATGTCTAATCCAAGCTCTTGACTTATTTTGTATTTTGTTGTCACAAGCTCCGGCAATTCTTTGCTCAATTTTTGCGATCAAAGATATGTTGTCTGTTTTTAATGCTTAATATATATATATAAATGCTTTATTGACTTTGAAAAAGTCTTTGACATGATGCAGTGGGACAAACATTTCACTTTTTTTAGAACAACTTAGAATGGAAGGAGCTGTTATTAAACTAATAATGATGTTGTATGAAAACTAAACGGAAAATAGAGAATTTAGGGAGGGCATAGGAAACCCAGTCGAAATCATGAACGGTGTGATAAAGGATGTTTAAAATCGAATTAACTTCTAAGGTGGAAGTGTCTCTGTGCGTGAAGGAGACGACAACAAGGACACTGCCATGCTGAGAACTTGCCTCAAAAAGGGACTAACAGTGTGTCCTAACCTCTCTAGGGTTATTATTGTTAATGTTGCTATTGGTAATGCCACGCCAACTTGAGTTAGATACTCTTGACGACTTTCTAGAATGGCAGGCCACTGTGACTTTTCCTGCATACCAAGACGTATTTTAGAATGTAGACCGGGGTCTTTCTGGCTGCAATCTCTAATATGCGTCTGCTCAATAAGCGTAGCACAATGGCGATTTTAATGTTGGTCGATCCCACCTCGTGGCCGAGACTGCTGTGACAAACGTATTTTAAGAAGTAAAAACGGGGACGTCAGATAAAGTGCTGATTACTTTGTGTCATTTGACCTTGGTTTCTCTTTACACACTCCTCTCTAGGTTTACACACTCCTCTGTAGATTTACACACTCCTCTCTAGGTTTACACACTCCTCTCTAGGTTTACACACTCCTCTCTAGGTTTACACACTCCTCTCTAGGTTTACACACTCCTCTCTAGGTTTACACACTCCTCTCTAGGTTTACACACTCTTCTCTAGGTTTACAAACTCCTCTCTAGGTTTACGGACTCCTCTCTAGGTTTACACACTCCTCTCTAGGTTTACGGACTCCTCTCTAGGTTTGCACATTCCTCTCTAGGTTTACACACTCCTCTCTAGGTTTACACACTCCTCTCTAGGTTTACACACTCCTCTCTAGGTTTACACACTCCTCTCTAGGTTTACACACTCCTCTCTAGGTTTACACACTCCTCTCTAGGTTTACACACTCTTCTCTAGGTTTACAAACTCCTCTCTAGGTTTACGGACTCCTCTCTAGGTTTACACACTCCTCTCTAGGTTTACGGACTCCTCTCTAGGTTTGCACATTCCTCTCTAGGTTTACACACTCCTCTCTAGGTTTACACACTCCTCTCTAGGTTTACACACTCCTCTCTAGGTTTACACACTCCTCTCTAGGTTTACACACTCCTCTCTAGGTTTACGGACTCCTCTCTAGGTTTACACACTCCTCTCTAGGTTTACACACTCCTCTTTAGGTTTACACACTCCTCTCTAGGTTTACACACTCCTCTAGTGTTACACACTCCTCTCTAGGTTTACACACTACTCTCTAGGTTTACACACTCCTCTCTAGGTTTACACACTCCTCTCTAGGTTTACACACTCCTCTCTAGGTTTACACACTCCTCTCTAGGTTTACGGACTCCTCTCTAGGTTTACACACTCCTCTCTAGGTTTACACACTCCTCTCTAGGTTTACACACTCCTCTTTAGGTTTACACACTCCTATCTAGGTTTACACACTCCTCTCTAGGCTTACACACTCCTCTCTAGGTTTTCACACTCCTCTCTAGGTTTGCACACTCCTCTCTAGGTTTACACACTCCTCTCTAGGTTTACAAACTCCTCTCTAGGTTTACGGACTCCTCTCTAGGTTTACACACTCCTCTCTAGGTTTACGGACTCCTGTCTAGGTTTGCACACTCCTCTCTAGGTGTACACACTCCTCTCTAGGCTTACACACTCCTCTCCAGGTTTACACAGTCCTCTAGTGTTACACACTCTTCTCTAGGTTTACGTACTCCTCCTTAGTGTTAAATATTGAGGAGATAAATGATCAGCTACGTCAGTCGGTATGGAACATGATGTTAATAATGATTTGACATAGCAGCCAACGTATATTCCGAAACGGTTGAATGTATGTTATCAGAGGTTTTCTACTTCAAACCATTGAAGCATTCTTCGCACGTACATAGCTAAGTCTTCCCTTCATGTGCGCAATTGGAGAGCAAATCCTGGTCGTAATTGTCCTCGCCTTCGAACATCAGTGAATTAAATCACAAATATTCTCGTCACGTCCAAAATGTGGTGCAACAGTTAAATCGGCTTTTATATTTAGGACAGAGTTATTGCCCTGATTGTGGCGTGGACTCATTGGCAGTCTAGAGAAACTACAGGACCCATGAACAAGTCTGGTGAAACCTATGGTCCACTTTGGTAGTGTCGTAAATCTCATGGACCACTTTGGTAGTGTCGTAAGTCTCATGGACCACTTTGGTAGTGTTGTAAATCTCATGGACCACTTTGGTAGTGTCGTTAATCTCATGGACCACTTTGGAAGTGTCGTAAATCTCATGGAACAGTTTGGCAGTATTGTAAACATATTGGATTGCTTTGAGAATGTCATAAATCGTATGGTCAACGTTGGTGGTATGTTAATTCTTACACAAGACTTTGACAGTATCGAAAATCTCATGACCCACTTTGGTGGTCTGATAGTTCTTATGGACCACGTTGGCAGTTTGGTAAACCGTGTGGGCCAATTTGACATTTTATTAATTAACATGGACTACTTTGGCAGTATGTTAAACCTATTGTGCCAATTTGACAGCGTGGTAAATCTCATGAACCAATTTGACAGTATGGTAGAAGATATGCACACCTTTGACAGTCCAATAAATCTAATAGGCATATTTGACAGTCCAGTAAATATAATAGGCATATTTGACAGTCCAGTAAATATAATAGGCTATTTTGACAATCCTACACATTTCTTAGACTACTTTGACAGACTTATAAAACTCACGGATCCATTTAGTGTTTTGACAAAACCCATTGGTTTCTTTGAAAGTCTAATGAAGAGCAAAGACCCTTTCTGCAGTTTGATAAAATCAATTTCACGGTTTAGTTTGATTTGATTGTCCCTGTCCTGGGCATCACATAAGACACCATGTTTCTAATGTTCAGCTACGTGTATTGCATTGTCATTTTATCTCAACATGCCATCTCAACATGTCATCTCAACATGTCATCTCAACATGTCATCTCAACATGCCATCTCAACATGTCATCTCAACATGCCATCTCAACATGTCATCTCAACATGTCTCTCAACATGTCATCTCAACATGTCATCTCAACATGTCATCTCAACATGTCATCTCAACATGTCATCTCAACATGCCATCTCAACATGTCTCTCAACATGTCATCTCAACATGTCATCTCAACATGTCTCTCAACATGTCATCTCAACATGTCATCTCAACATGTCATCTCAACATGTCATCTCAACATGTCATCTCAACATGTCATCTCAACATGCCATCTCAACATGTCATCTCAACATGCCATCTCAACATGTCATCTCAACATGTCTCTCAACATGTCATCTCAACATGTCATCTCAACATGCCATCTCAACATGTCATCTCAACATGTCATCTCAACATGTCATCTCAACATGCCATCTCAACATGTCATCTCAACATGCCATCTCAACATGTCATCTCAACATGTCATCTCAACATGTCATCTCAACATGTCATCTCAACATGCCATCTCAACATGTCATCTCAACATGCCATCTCAACATGTCATCTCAACATGTCATCTCAACATGTCATCTCAACATGCCATCTCAACATGTCATCTCAACATGCCATCTCAACATGTCATCTCAACATGTCATCTCAACATGTCATCTCAACATGTCATCTCAACATGCCATCTCAACATGTCATCTCAACATGCCATCTCAACATGTCATCTCAACATGTCATCTCAACATGTCATCTAAACATGTCATCTCAACATGTCATCTAAACATGTCATCTCAACATGTCATCTCAACATGTCATCTCAACATGTCATCTAAATTGCATGTTTCCAGAAGGTGTAGGCAGATCACCAGATGGTCTGCGTCGTCTGCTGATCCATAGTCTCATGTCTCACCATCTCTGTGTCGTCTGCTGATCCATAGTCTCATGTCTCACCATCTCTGTGTCGTCTGCTGATCCATAGTCTCATGTCTCACCATCTCTGTGTCGTCTGCTGATCCATAGTCTCATGTCTCACCATCTCTGTGTCGTCTGCTGATCCATAGTCTCATGTCTCACCATCTCTGTATCACTATCTGTTGGAATTTTTCCTGCTTCGAGATGGACCAGTTTGGAAGCTATTTAGTGGCTTCCTTGTTGCGTCAGAGAAGCCGATGTACCGCAGTGGTTAGTTCACTATGTTACATTACAGTCACACGTCGATCGTTCAAAATAACCATTTCGACAATGTGTAAGAGTAAGAGGGTCGCGAAAATGCATATGCGCAGATGATGATTGATTTGCGAGTGACTAAGGGGGAAGGGAGAAAGTGCGTCCTATCTGGAAAGATCCTATAAACACGAACGCAGCACCTGACTGGGACTCTGAGTATATATATATATATATATACCCTTAGCTGGCTGCTTGAACGGAGAACGGCGGAGCACTTATGGGATTGTCCCCTGTGTCATGATGTTGATTCCAAGAATCATGAATCAAGAATGATAAGTAGATATGTACGTGATTTACACGTATTATGGATAAGCAAGCAAGACAATTAACTGGCTCCAGGAGGCCTATCACCCCCAACAATAAATAAAAGTAAATAAATCAAATCAAAATCAACAATTAATAATTTTAACAATCAAAATTAACAAAATCAAATTTCATGTTCTTCTTTCTCATGCCCCTGCAAAGTCGAGGTAGAAGAACTGATGTACCTCCGTTGCCTTAATGGTTATTCCCGTGTGATATCAGCAGGGTTTGCCAAGTCAGACGAGTCAAATAGTAATGACCAGACCAAGCGAAGATTCAAACCTGTTGACCTGCAGGAAGATTGGAGAAAATCAAGAACTAGAGACGGTAAACCTAATCAAAACGCATGTTGTAATTGATACACTGTGTAATGGGCCTAAAGAAATGGTGCAACGTAATTTTTGCACTTTGAGGACTTCACGAAATCCAATAAAATAAAGTTAATATCATCATTTGGCTGAAATACAATAAACAATATCTCGCTACATAATTGTGGAGCCGCGTAGCGCAGTGGTTAGCGCGCTGGCTTCGCATCTGAGTTCATTCCCCAGTTGAGGCGGTAAAGTTTTTTTCAGATCACAGTGGCTCCCTGGTCGACCCAGCCTTAAATGGGTACCGGTTCAGTCCAGGAAGTAAAAGCGGCGAGGGAGAGGAGATAGCTACCGCCCTCATATAGCCGAGCCTTTGAAATGTGAGATCGCTAACACCTCACACCCCTACGGCAGTAATACTATGGGATACTTTACTTTACTTTACTTACATAATTACAGAATGGGTGAGAACAATATTAGAATGATAGATAAAGAAAGGGACCTAGGTGTTATAATATATCATACAGGTACGTTGAGTGAGCAAGTCCAGGTAGCAGTGAATAAGGCAAATGCAATGTTAGGTATGATCAAAAGAAATATTAAACATAGGAATAAGGAGGTGATAGCCAAACTGTATAAGGCATTAGTTAGACCTAGATTGGAGTACTGTGTACCAATGTGGAGTCCTTATCGTAGATAATATATCCATATGCTGGAAAGGATACAGAGAAGAGCGACAAATCTGATAGTTGGATTCCAAAATTACAGGCACGATGAAATACTCAGAAAAACAGGCCTACAGTGTCTAGAAAAAAGAAGACTTCAAGATGACTAAATACAGGTTTATAAGATAATAACAGGAAAGTTTAAATTAGACTACAACAATTTTTGTTTCTTCAAAATACAACCACTGAGAACAAGAGGGCACAGATACAAATTAACTAAAGAAAGGTCCAGATACTAAGAAATATTTTTTTAGTTAGAGAGTGGTGAATGCTTGGAATGCATTGCCCAGGAGATAGTGGAGGCAGAGACAGTTAATGCATTTAAGAAAATATTGGATTCGCATAGCTCTAAGAGCAGTGAAACTGGTTGTCTGCACTCTGATGAGTCGTCTAAACCATTATTAAACGGTGTTAAGTTAAGTTATAAATAATATTAACTGTAATGTCCATAATTCTACCATTGTCCTCTCCAACTCAACTTTTTTTGTCTTGTTTAAATTCAACAAAAATATGCTTCACTCCAAACAGAAATGATAGTAAACCATGTTATAGTACTCGCGCTAAAATGATGAATGATATTACCCCAGCAAAATTGACACTCGGGAAGTCTGGAGTGCCCTACTTGAGACCATCTCTCAACACTGTCTGGTTATTTTAACAGGCTACCCTCAGTTCAAATCCCGTCTGTTTCTTGATTCAGACAACCGAGAAAAAATGGTTATTTAAACTTCGTTCGGTAGATGATTCTCTGTTTAAGGTTGGACTCGTTCGGTGTGCCAATGTGTAAGAATGATACTGGATTGGATTGAGAGCGCCATTTGACAAATACATTAAGCGAGTCTAGCGGACGTTGTTTAACGGTAAACACGTTTAGACTAAAGATTTTCATTGCATTTATCTGTCATTCTTAATTTATATCTATTTATCTTTCTTCCCGTCTCTATTTCTTTCTGACTGTTTATCTCTGTGACTGTCTTTATTTATCTTAGAACGTCTTATTAGAGGAGAGGTTAAACGTTTGCTTTTAAGAGCAAATCAGCTGGGTGTGATTGTGGTTGTCAACACGCTCCTGTCTAAACTGCAGTAAAGGGATAGTTGACACACTATTAGGGTATACAATGTAGCAAAGTAGCGACACTTGCTATAAAAGATGGAAATACCGCGAGTTTTTTATGTAAATATTATAGATCAGGAACATTTAGAAAAAATGTAGAGAGTATATCGTAGATCTGTTTACATGCTTCATCGGTTCACCAATGTCTTCGATTGCGTAAAACATCAGAAATTACCGAAAATAAAGATAGACATAGTGTTTCTAGTACATTCAATTTATCTAATCGAATCATTATATCAGGAACAACAAGATGCTGTCAAATTATCTGGTAAGACATCAGATTGGTTTGAAGAACAAATAGGTGCAGGGCAGCGATGTTTTGTCTCCCCATTCCTTTTAAACATGTATGCAGAATGCATAACGAGGAACGTTAGAGAGGATGAGAATATAGAAGGTTACGCTCCCTTTACAAGATCCCACAGCTAGGATAAGCAGACGACACATTGATTCCATCAGACGGTGCAGAGCGGTTAGAGCAGCTAATTGCAACCGTAAGCAGATTCAGCAGAGATAAAAACCTATTTGCAGACTTTAAAAAAAAATAAATATAGCGATCTCCAAGAAAACAAGAAGTCAACATAAATTCAAATTTGGGATGGTGGAAATAGACATGCCACACACTTTCAATAACTGGACTCCAGAACTGAGAACATTGGCGACTGCTCAAAATAAATCAGAAGTAGATTAGCAATGGCATTGCAGAGGCGATACAATCTGAGTAAACTATGGCACAATACATCTACATATGTTTATATATTTATGTATTTTAACGGTCGTTTTCGTCCAGCAGACGGTCTTTCCTGCAGGAGTTAATAAGTCAAGGACAGTCTCTAACTTCGAGTGTGTTTCTCTTTCTTCCGAAGTTTCCCTTTGCTATTTTGAGACCTCCATACGTGTCAGTGTGCAGCTACCAATTCTGAGTCACCAGCGCCAATGGAAAAGCCTTTCATCATGGGATTACATAAGTTGTTATATCTCAGCAAAGGCTTGCCTTGGTTTCTTTTCCTAACACGGAGTTAAGCGCTCAGCACCTGTTTGGGGATGACATTGTTATCTATTTTGCTAACACATTCCAATTAACCTAATATTCTAGTGCTTAACCCTTTACACCCTATGCCTTAAAACAGGAAATACAGAATCATAAGGGCATGGAAATACTTCTTTGCCTTATTCATATACTATTTGTTTACTTATGCGATGTAAATGCTAACCCAGAACAGAACAAGCAATGAACAGTTGCATTGAACATATTAGTAGTGTTTTCGGTTTCCATAGAACATAGAATGGGCAGGTTAGGGTGTAAAGGGTTAATATTCTCATAATACAAGGCAACTTTGCGCAATGCAGTACCTCGGCGGGTTTTTGTTGTTGTTCTTTTGTCATTGGCACCTGATGTTCATTATTTTTCGGTGACAGCATTGATAGAAATGATTAAGCCTCCTCTCATGCCCTAAGTTGGTTGGTCATGTTTCAATGAAACGTTGGTGAAAAGTTTTAAGAACTATTATTCACTTAGCATAGCCAAATGCCTCATCATTTAATTAGTGACGCGCATGAATTTTTCGCAAAGCAGACGAAACGCATCACCTGCGCCAGTGGTCCAGAATGTATGGACGTCAGATAGGACTGTTCAAAGGGGCAATATCCATATCTGCATCTTAGTGGTAGTCGGAAATGTCTCATCATCGAATGGTCTGAGCGAGCGACGTAAACTCGACCTGGCCTTTGAGATTTGTTGGCGAAGCAGACGTTTAACATATTCGTCCTGCACGGGCGTTGCTGAGCGTATCAGGACCAACTCACCTAGACGTCCGAGTGACTTCAGAATTATGCATAAGGTCACTTTTTCATTTAGAGCAAGTTTAGCCAGGCAAGAAGGTTCTACATCTGGCTTGGCAACCTCATTATGCACAATCCATTGGTACCGAAATTGCACTGCAAACAGACGAATTAAAAATTCTCTTATCAATGGATAGGTCAACCAAAATTTGCGTTTGACCTATGCTCTACCAATGTCAATGATATGTGTGTGTGTATGCGGTGCGTGTGTTTGTGTGTATGTGTTAGGTCCGCCAACATATTTGGCTGTGATAAGTATCTTGGCAGATGCATTGTGCAGTAGGTTGCCTTTACTTTCCGTACGCGTAAATATATATATATATATATATACACGCACAATTGTGATGATAGAGGTATTACCGTAGACGGAGAAATGCTCCACGACCTTCGATTTACAGATGATATAGTGATCATTTGCCACAGCATCAAGGAAACCAGGCAATCCCTAAATGAGCTCAACAATGCAAGAGAGGCAGATAGTCTGAAAATAAATAAACTAAAACACAATCCATGCTCAAGAGTGTCTGTCCCAGCGAGGAGATGCGACTTGGAACTGATTCCATCAAAAACATGAATGTGTACATCTGCTTGAGCCACGAAACGACGGAACTCCCATGAAATGCATACATGGATCTTACGAAAGCTAACTGCGGGGAGGTTCTGCTTCAACCGCATCAACAGTTCTTCAACAGACGACAAACAACAAAGCGAGAGCTCACACCTTCAACCTCTTGGTCATTTCAGCAACTGTATATTGCGGCGAGATGTGGAATCTACGAAAAAGTGACATGGCGCGTCTCGAAGCTTATCAACGACGTAGAGCAGTGTCACTTTCACAAGGATACCACATCCGGAACACCGCCATCAGGAGTCAAAACTGCGCCAATGACGTAGTAGATACGTGGTGCACATGCCTGACAATAGATGGGCACGTAAAGTGACGTCGTGTTGGCCTTTCACCTATAATCGTGGACTTGAACGTTCACCAATGAGATGGATAGATGGTCTTCGACAGGACTTGGTTTGGCATGGCACTTAATGGCAAAAGACAGAGATGAGATTAGCCGACATTTGGCTACCTGCAATAAGGCACATAATGTACCAGGGTTACAGTACTACATATAATATTTATATACATATATATATATATATATATATATATATATATATATATATATATATATCATTGTGAAATTATAGCTATTCTGTTAACTTCTGTGATGTTACCGAAACCAGACAGTATCGTCAATCGGATAAATTAACTAGAGAGAGGCAAAGCGATGCACAGGTAACAGCTTGTTCTCCATTGAAAGATATCCAGGCGTGCACTCCGAAGAGACCATCTCAGCTTTTTCTTCCAGTGTCGACAAAACACGAGAGCAGCAGTACATATATGCCATCAAGCAGAATTGAAAATATAATAAGGATACGGTAAATCAAACACAATTCAGCATAGTTGCTTTTCAAAGAGCTTTCTAACGTATCCGCAATCAAGACCGAATGAATCTAATATATATAGGATTAAAATGTACCAAAACAGGCAGGCAAGAAGCCACAAACACGCACGAATTGATAGACCAATGACGAGAGAAATGCACATGAATCAATCAATTAGAACCCGTCGCTCCTGTCGGTGCATAACCCGTTGACCACAACCCGCAGGCATACACAACCCTCCGTTGCTCTTTCTGCCTCTCTATAAGTGTAAACATTCAGTCGTTGTTCCTTTTCTCGTTTACTCCACCGTGTATGTGTGGATCTACATCCTTGTCTCTTTCGTTGAAGATCCATGTAAGAACCTGTCTAGCTATGTTAGACATTGGCTTCCGCAGCGTACATTTCAATCCAGCCCCACTGTTCCACGCTTAATGTATTGTTCAAGTGACCGCTGTTTGCTCTTTACTCAAAGGTCTTCATTCTGCACCATGCCTTGCCACCGTTTGGCCAATAACGTCCGTAAGCATCTGATAATGAATGAGAAAAGTTTTTATTTCAGAGTCATTGTCGTTCTCCTTGGCTTGGCTCCTTAAAGTAATATATATATATATATATATATTTATATATATATATATATATATATATATATATATATATATATATATATATGAGTGTGTGTGAAGTCTTCATCAATCTATAGACTGTCCATGACTGCCCTTATCAACTCAACGCTGTCCATGACTGCCCTTATCAACTCAACGCTATCCATGACTGCCCTTATCAACCCTGTCTCTCGTCATCACCGAGTCGTTCTCAAACAGCTCGTCCTGCAACTGCATCAGCTCTTTCGTTGTGTCAGACGCCTGCAGGCCCCGGACAGTATATCCATGTGACACCTTGTACACCAGAGTTGTTCCTATGAGAGGCCAACTCCCTTCTTAGCATGCACCGTTCAATCTTACGGAGTATGCCCTGCGAGTCTGACAGTATCCCCGGTTGCGTCAGAAACAGAATTAGGGCCGCTGTTATCCCTCTCAATCTCCATCCTCATACCCGATGCGGAGTGGAGCAGGCAGCTGATTTCTCCACAATCTTCCTGCCATTTTAGTAGCAGATAAAACCCCCATCCGCACTTGTTTGCTTCCCTGCTGGCGGAACCGTCTGTGTACACAATTGGGTCTTGTGGTCATGAGTGTTGCTGGATCAGCTCCTGTATTGAAGCTTCTGTCCTAGTGCCGCCCCACTCGCAACACTCTCTGCTCAGTTGTATCTCCACCCTTGTCAGGTGGCTCTTGTTGCCCACTTCTACCCATTCACTACCTCTTCCCACATCTTTCAATGCATAAAACTAGTCATTTACACGTTTACTAGTCATGTACCGATTTACTACAGGGTAGACTGTATCTCACGGTCACAAAAACCCCATCTGATGCATGTTTTCTGAGAGGCATTGGTCTGATCCAATGTGCTAAAAATAGTCATGGGGGAACACATTTTTTGGTTAGTAGAACGGGATAAAAGTCAAGTGTTTACAATAACTCAGTCATTAAGGCCGACTGGCTCGATTCCGGCTGTTATCAACAATGGTTTCTGATGGTACTTCCGCTCATGACCTGGTCTTCAATGACACATGACTTGTGTGAGTTTGTCCGTCACCAGAGGGCTTTTGTTCCAGAAAGCAGAGACGTTCTGACAGTTTGATTTATTCTTTCTGTTTCGTGGGTGTAAATTGATCGTTTTTTGTCTGTCTTAACTTCTTGCTCTCAGTATAATCCATTCAGATACATGGACAAGCTAACGCAGAGGTTGGGAACTAGTTTAGTGGCTTGATAAATTATTTAAGTGTTACCACAATCTGTTCAGAGGATAGGACAACAAATACAACAGTAAATAATTCATGTAATCATATAAGCATATATTATAGAACACTATGCGTATCAAAAAGGCCAAGGCCACCGTCCATCGTAAACGATGATGGCATAATTAATTTGCTAGCGCTATTTTTAGTAAGGAGTAACTGCGCTACTTGTTATCCTCACTCTTTCATCTCGAGCCGCTCGACCCTAGTGGCAAGTCAAGGACAAGACGACAAAGGGGCTTAACCACTTAGCCACGGAATCCCCGAACACTATACGTTTCCATTAAATTAACTTAAGATTTTCACTTGGACGAACTTTGGATTTTGAAGCTATATGTATATAACATTATTGTTGGCTTTTTTCGTCTTGTCAGACGATAGTAATTGTGCTTTTAGCCCAAAGCCAGGGTTAAAATATAGTAGCCATATGTAGCCCATAAAGTATGGTCCCTCTCTCGGTCTGCCTTGTTTGCTCCAAGGGAAAGGTGATACCAACACATTTGGAATAAGGCAAGCTGCTGAAGCTGCCGGATCAGCAGAGCAGTGCTCTTTCTTTGCGACTGTCGCAACTTGATTTCCAGACCAGCCGCCAACCAAGGCTAAAAGCCTGGTCTGCACTGCCACAACACTCAGTTGAGGTTGCCTTTCTTAACACAAGGAATTGTATCCTCTTGCGTGTGTTCCTCCGCACATCGTTGTCTGTCAGGTTTTGTAGATGCTGACCAACTTTCAGAGTTATCAGAAAACAGGTTGCTCAGCCATATCTGGAAAAAAACGCGACAAGATACGTCAGTATCTTATCTGCACGGCATCATATAGTTTGAAATCAGAGTTTTCCTTCTTCTGCATGAGCTGCCCGAAACTACTGGTTTTAAGGCGCCAGTGGCTCGCCTTTCGCCCCTTCTCCTGTTAGTCAAAACAGTTCTGCCGTGCAAAGGCCAGGAGATAAATTTTGTTATCAGAGGCTATATGAGGTGCACGCTATGGGAGCATTTAGTTGGTGTTGAAAGTTTATCCTTAACCCCACTTTCAGCTACAACATTTAGAACCATATATATGCAGAATATTTAAACAGCGTTTGAACGATTTGAGCTTGCTATATTTTATTCATAGATTGTCAACATAAAATGTAATATCACACACATATATAATGCAGCTGTCCAAGCTCAATTGCCAATGGTTATCCCAAAGTTACCTTACAAATGTTTAATGTGAGCGACTTTGGTTTCTCTACAAATGTCAATGCGGTAATCTAACTCTTTCCAGACGCATTGCAGAATGTTTCCATCAATGGTTTCCACTGCATCATTACTCTTCATTTGAGAGGTAACTTCGAGATACCCATTAACAATTGAACTTGTGCAGTACATTAATTATGTGTGATATTACATAATAATTTGACAATTTTTGAATAAAATATAGCAAACTCAAATCGTGTAATTGATTTGTTAATGCCGTTAATATATATATATATATCGTCTGCCGAGGTCTTTGTGTCTGACAAGGAAAAGAATAGCACCACTGCCTCACAGGGAGCATGTCGTAAGAGTACAATAATAGCACCACTGCCTCACAGGGAGCATGTCGTAAGAGTACAAGAATAGCACCACTGCCTCACAGGGAGCATGTCGTAAGAGGCGACTAACTGTGTGCCATGTCATAGCAATGGCCATGTGTATGTGGTTTGTTTAGAGCAGCATAGATGGCGCCTGATAGGCTGCGCATCTACTTTGCGCTAGTGCTTTTAGTCTATTTAGATGAACTCGCACATCTGTTAACGACCCTCAATAAGCTTGTACCAACGCAGCGGAGTGCTAAGCTGCTCGAGCCTAGCATGCTAAGCAGGAAATCTATCTGTAGGCTATATCCAGTTCAGCTCATTCCAGAGCTGGGAACTGTAAATAGGCATTCGTCCTTGTGGAAGTACAGGTCGACTAAGAACTAAGAACTTTATATATATATATATATATCCGGACTGTAAGAAGATCTCTTAGCAGCTGTCAAAAGAAGGAAACTCGCTTGGTACGGTCACATATCGAGATAAAATGGTCTTGTAAATACAATCCTGCACGGAATGTGCAAGGCAGACGACGAAAAGACCGTCGCCAAAAAGAGGTGGAAGGAGAACATAAAAGAATGGACCAATCTCCGACCAGAAGAAGCACAGGGAGCGACCGCTGACAGAGAAGGGTGGCGTGTGGTTGTGAGGGTGTCTTCATGTGCCCCAACGACCTCACTGGTTACGGGATGATCTGACATATTTTATATAAACACATACGTACTTACACTAAATTATATGTCATTACATACATTAGGGGACGGCGTGATCTAGTGGTTAAGTGACGCGGCTCACAAACCGAAGGTGCTGGGTTCGATCTCCATCACAGCATCTGCCGTTACCCGGGGAAGCAAACCCTTTAGAAAATGCAGGAGGAAGTAGACCCTTACATAAAATGCATGCCGAAGTCGGATACACAGGGCCGACAGGAGCAAAATAAAAACCGCAGTGCAATATTTTGAAATAAAGTGAACGCAAAAAAAAAATCAATAAAATAAACAAAAACAATAATTGACATGCATACATACATGCACACACACACACACACACATACATATATACACACTCTTACATACATACAAACAAATAAACATACATGCACACCCTTACATACACACACATTACCCTTACATACATGCATACACACCCATACACACATACATACCCTTACATACATACCTAAACATACACACATACATACACCCTTACATACATACATACATACATACATTCACACACATACACATACATGTACATATACACATACATACACACATACACATACACACACACCCTTACATACACACATATACATCAGGTTTTTTTTTTTTAAATGACCAGCGTTCATGTCGATTTTATCACCTGAGTCATCTTCAATATTTTGTTTTTGTTTTTTGGCGTTCGCCTTATTTCTCTATTCCCCAAGGCGGGTGTGCGTTGCACTGTGGTTTTTATTTTGCGCCTGTCGGCCCAGTGCATCCGACTTCAGCAGGCACTTTATGTAAGGGTCTGCTTCCTCCTGCTTTTTCTAAGGGTTTGCTTCCCCGGGGTAACGGCCGGTGCTGTGATGGGAATCGAACCACTTAACCACTAGCCTACGCCATCTTCTAAACCCTAAATTAAGAGGGACAGACCTGCCGAAGACGGATGTGTTGGACCAAAAGATGTAAATATCGCAGTCAAACTGTAAACTAGCGATACAACGCAATCCGTTCTCCGGACTACATCTTGCTACTTGCAAAGAATTGTTCAGGACTTCGCAGCAGGAGATTGAAAACGAGCACAGAAGAAGAAGTAGAAGGGGGACATAATAAACAGCTGCATTTTGAACTCGCTGGAGTAGCGTTGTCTCAAGCATATTCTCTGAAATGAGCCACAATAATTGATTGATGAGTGGCAGGTATACCATGAAGGAACCAGACAACACTGATCTTGATGAGTGGCAGGTATACCATGAAGGAACCAGACAACACTGATCTTGATGAGTGGCAGGTATACCATGAAGGAACCAGACAACACTGATCTTGATGAGTGGCATGTATACCATGAAGGAACCAGACAAAACTGATCTTGATGAGTGGCAGGTATACCATGAAGGAACCAGACAAAACTGATCTTGATGAGTGGCAGGTATACCATGAAGGAACCAGACAAAACTGATCTTGATGAGTGGCAGACTTGATATGAAGGAACCAGACAACACTGATCTTGGTGAGTGACAGGTTTGATATGAAGGAACCAGACAACACTGATCTTGGTGAGTGGCAGGTTTGATATGAATGAACCAGACAACACTGATCTTGGTGTGTGGCAGGTTTGATATGAAGGAACCAGACAACACTGATCTTGGTGAGTGGCAGGTTTGATATGAAGGAACCAGACAACACTGATCTTGGTGAGTGGAAGGTTTGATATGAAGGAACCAGACAACACTGATCTTGATAAGTGGTAGGTTTACCATGAAGAAACCAGACAACACTGATCTTGAAAAGTGGCAGGTTTACCACGAAGAAACCAGACAACGCTGATCTTGGTGTGTGACAGAGGTTCTGTTTCTGTGACACAGATACCACGAGGACACCATCGGTAAACAACTTGTAAGACTAGTCACATGGTCATTTCCTGACCTGTCACAGTTTGATCCCAGTGATTAAGTCACACTTGGACCATTTCCTAACTTGCCATCGTTTAATCCCAGTGACTAAGTCACAGCAGAACCTTTTTCTGACTTGTCATTGTCTGATCCAAGTGACTAAGTCATAGCAGAACCATTTCCTGACTTGTCAGCGTCTGATTCCAGTGAGTAAGGATGAACATTCTGGCTGTCGATGCATTCACTGGATGTAATTGGCACCACATTTCGTCAAGTCCATCAATCCTTCACTTCGCCACGTCTACGCCTCGCACGATGCTGTAAGTGGGGGCTCACTTCCTTAGACACGTCGTGAACAAGTGTTCGGAACTTGTCCACTATCAAACAAATTGGTTGGCGTCAGATAGTCGCCCTTGTCTGGGGTTATTCTGGGATTGGCTGGCATCAAATTCGTTAAACACACTCCTTTCTTATTCAATATGCAACAATTACTTTCAAAGACACGAGCTGTATAGGTGCACTCGTTACATTCGAAGTAAAGTATCGGAGAAACAATCGAGTATGAGCAAATACTATACGTTGCATTCGTGAACAAAGAAACAGGCATTCGATTAAGTGAATAAATGCCAACTGTGAAAGACGTTCGAACGTTTTGGAGTAAAAATATGTTTGACCAGCCTATATAAAAAAGCCTTTACGTAAATAACAATGTACAGTAAAAGCAAACGCGGGATATGGGATCAAGACGCTGAGCAGCGTATGAGCGGCAGCGGTCAGCGACTCATAGATGACTGCTAGTGTCAGGGCCAGCGAACCAAAGCTGCCAAGACCCTTCTATACCTCCACACGGTGATCCTGGATAACAGGCTGCTGCAAGGCAGACTGGCTAAGGAGAAGGGATCGAAGATGGAATGCTAACCCGGTACTCAAAAAATGTTTGATGAAGTAGAATTTGTTGGACATTATAGTGCAAATATCACAGTCAAGCTGTAAACTACGACACAACGCATTCCTTTCTCTGGACTAAATTCTGCTACTTAAGCCCTTTCAGGGTTTGGTAGCGGGAGATTGAGCACCAAGAAAGCCAAGCCAAGCCAAACGCAGGATACTCAGAAAGTGGTATGCATATCCCGGTTTTCCAGCAAGGTTGTGAACTATCTCCTTTAATGTTTACGACATGTATAGATCAAATATATTTAAAAGCCGACATTGGTGAGGAAAACAGACTCGGTGATCGCTTATCTAAATCGAAGACTATGCACTCATAGCAATCTCAGAACAACAACTACAGGAACATATCAACAACCTTTATGAGGTATGTACGGATTAGAGAATGAAAATAAGCATAGAAGTATCCGTAGTTATGATAATTACAACCACAAAAAAAAATTAGGAACAATAATATTCATACAAAACCAACACACACAACAGATGAAAATGTGACGTTGTTGAGTAACACAAATCTAAAGATATGAAAATCGCGACACCGAAATCCAAAACATATGTAATAAAGCAGTTCCATACACAATGGTGTTCCTACCAACATTGGACTACCAATTCTAAAATTGGACACTAACAAAAACGCAAATAAAAGAAACATCGTAACAACAACAGAGATGAAATACCTCGTTAGCCAAACTGTCAGGAAACAGGCCCTTTCCAGGAGGAACTGTATTGGAGTGACGTTGAGGTCTTTGCTCAATATATTTTACTATACCCTAACTAAAATTGCCTAATGACTACGTTTTGTCTAACCAGAGGAGGGATTATGTTTTGTCTAACCAGATGAGGGACTATGTTTTGTCTAACCAGATGAGAGACTATGTTTTGTCTAACCAGAAGAGGGACTATATTTTGTTTAACCAGATGAGGGAACTGTTTAAATATAGATGAAACAGTTTCTGCCGGCCAAATGTCCAAAATATTACTATGTTAGCATGTGAATGGATACAACATATAACGCTGTACAACATGATATTTCTACCCTTATCGTGCCATTAGTGTCAGAAATGGACATTAAGAAACACAGAACAGAGAAATATCGTAACAACAGAGATGATATTCCTGCACAGAATGTTTAGAGTAACAAGAATTAGTCGAATTAGATACAAAGTTAGCACAAGAGAAGAAGGCAAAACATATAAGTGATAGACTTCATCAAGAGACAGCAAACGAAATGGTTTGGCGACGTGACACTACTAACACCAGTGACCATTCTTCAAAAGCAATGCTATTCAAATACGAGTGATAACCATGAGCCGACCACGCAAAGGTTGGATAACAGAAATAGCAGAAGCAGTGAAGCTTTCCATATACGAAACGCACACTAGGACCCTGGCCAGATAGACGCTGAAAAACATTTGCAAGAGACAAGCAAACATACGAAAGAAGAAACGTGTAAACGTATATTTTATTGCACAGTATACAATATACAAAAACACCGCAGGAAATCATAAAGCTGATGTGTTATGGATATATGTCTCTGTTTTCTACCAGTTACCACCGGCAAATTCCTAAATATTTTATTGTATTCAGTTCCAAAGCATTTACAAACCAAAAGACTAGTTAACCTCTAGCTGAAAAACAAAGTTATCTTGACTTAAACATGCTCACAAAATGCCCTCTTCTTTTCTGACTTGGTCTAGCGCTCGCTGTTTGGCTTTAGGATACACGAGAAAACATTTCTAATTACATACCTGAACGCACAGAGAGACAAGAAGGGTAGTAGTTGTGTTTACGCTTTGAAGCTATTGCCTGCAATTAACGTGTCTTACCTAGATGCATTCCAAACACGATGGTGTGTGTGAGCAAGCACGAGTGTGTGTGTGTGAGCGCGCGCATATGTGTATGTGTGATTGTGTTCTAAAAGAGTTAAGACAGGTAGAGACATTATTAGTTTTGTAGCGGCAAAGGTATTTCTGTGTTCACATTTCGCTTATACTTAAAGGGTGAAGCTGAGACCAAGAATTCTTTTAGATAGCTAGATAGAGCACTATAAGATAGACATGAATTCTAAGCGACTTTAGAAGGTGAAAATGCATGCAATTAGGAGGAATAAGAAAGTTAGATAAGGACAAAGAGGGAACGGAGTGGGGTATTTCTTCTTCTTCTTCTTTAATTCCCTTGAACATATAATGTCTATATCTGCAAAGTTGTCTCTTATAAACAACAATCTTTTGTAGTTCACATCTGAGTCCATAAAGTTTCTCTTCCAGTGTTGCTTCTATGGGCCAGTGGGTTCGCTTTAGTATATGATACTAGGGCCAGCTCTTTGATTGATGTTCTGCATATTGGAGTGCGTTTCGGCATGGTTATGGTAATTTTCAATTGTCTGTACTTATGGATTAATGCGTACACTGGTCCTGTCAATATTCCTCTATGCGTGTGAGACATGGACAGTTACAGCTGACCTTCAACGCATGATACAGGCCTTGGAGATGAGATGTTTCCAAAAACTTTTAAACGTCACGTACAAAGATCGAGTAACAAACGAGGAAATACGAGTTAGAATTACAACAGCAATAGGGCCTTTCGAAGATCTCTTGACAAATGTCAAAAGAAGGAAACTCACTTGGTACGGTCACATATCGAAATCTAATGGTCTTGCAAACACAATCCTCCACGGGAAGGTGCATGGCAGACGACGAAGAGGCCGGCCCAAAAAGAGATGGGAGGACAACATAAAAGAATGGACCAGTCTCCGACCAGAAGAGTCACAGGCAGCGGCATCTGACAGAGAGGGATGGCGGGGAGTTGTGAGGATGTCTTCATGTGTGCACCAACGACCTCAACGGTTACGGGATGACCTGACCTGACCTGTACTTATGGCTGCGGAGTCGGTCATGTCTTGTTCTGAGACGCAAAACAAACTTGCACATGTCTGTTTGTATTTTCTAATCGCCATATGTTAATGTAAGTGATGTAATCATAAGGCGAGGCTGTGACGGTACTTTATATTAAATTAGGGCATTTAAAACAATTATAGGTATGGCTGTTGTTCCATATTTAGATCCAGTTTATAAAGGGAGAGAAAGATGGGGAGATAGATAGAGAGATAGAAGGGCGAGAGAGAGAGAGAGAGAGAGAGAGAGAGAGAGGAAGATGGGACATAACATTTGCAACGAGGATGTGATGATTGAAAGAAAGAGTAGACGAAAAAAAGTAAATTATAAGCGGATGAAGGTATAGGCTATAAAAGCTAATGGGTTAAATAAAGTGAAGAGAAATAGCAATGTGGTGTGTGATGTATTTAGAAAGAAAGAGCTAGTGAAACAATATATAGATTGAAGCAGGTATCAGGAGATTGAAAGTCAGCGGAGGAATGAAAGAAAAAGGAAGAATATATAAGCCAGTGAAGAGTTAATTAATGCAAATTTAAAAAACGAAAGAAAGAGCGAAAGAGAAAGAGATAGGGAGAGAAAAGGCTTGGGATAGAGCAGACCGTTTACACAACTGGGTTTACCGTACGGTCCACCATTAGCATACTATCACACCTGAGTTGTTTCCATTTGGTTGTCAATGAAGCAGAATAAACATCGCTCAACTGCTGGAGTATTCAACAGGTGTAGAAAGAATCGATGTTTAACTTTAACAGTTTTGCGTGTCTTTGTCAAGTCTGTGCTGGCACCGGTCGTAGGTAACAACTATATTTGAATCTTTCCATGTCTTTATTTTCTTATTTACTCACAAAAAAGGCGTTTATCGGCAATTTAAAATGTGTAATTTATATGTTTTCACAAAATTGTAGTTGGTTCTTTGTTGTTGAATGCTCACAATGAGTATGTTGACTCTTTTATGCGCACTAAAAAGGACGTTAAGTGGCGGGTTGTCGCACCTCAAATTCCGAGCGTTCTGATCAAGTTGGAACGGGGTCCTCCAGGCGGTTGTGTTAATGTGGCTTCATCTGCGCAGCGCTCACTACTACGAGGATTACGTCGATCACTCACCCCGTTACCAAGGCTACCATAAAAACAGCCCTTCTTCAGGGAGGGCTACGAGGAAGCGGAGGTGAGGGTCTTGGCCAGTATGTTGTGCCTGACCCTGACTGACATGTCTGATCAGTATGTTGTGCCTGACCCTGACTGACATGTCTGATCAGTATGTTGTGCCTGATCCTGACTGACATGTCTGATCAGTATGTTTTGCCTGACCCTGACTGACATGTCTGATCAGTATGTTGTGCCTGACCCTGACTGACATGTCTGATCAGTATGTTGTGCCTGACCCTGACTAACATGTCTGATCAGTATGTTGTGCCTGACCCTGACTGACACGTCTGATCAGTATATTGTGCCTGATCCTGACTGACATGTCTGATCAGTGTGTTGTACCTGACCCTGACCAACATGTCTGATCAGTATTTTTTGCCTGGCCCTGACTAAGATGTCTGATCAGTATATTTTGCCTGACCCTGACTGACATGTCTGATCAGCGTGTTGTGCCTGATCCTGACCAACATGTCTGACCAGTATGTTATGCCTGTACCTGACTGAAATGTCTGATCCGTATGTTTTGCCTGATCAGACGTTAGTCATCCTCCCTTTCACAAACTGTAGTTCGAAATAATCTTTCGAAAGAAAATTACTAAATCAAACTGATATTGAGGCCCATTGGTTGGGGGTGGTGTGGTATAAGGGAATGGGGTGGTGTGGTGTGGTGTAAGGGAGTGAGGTGTGGGTTGGAGGAGACAGATTTATAAGATCTGAGGAATATAGTCCGGTCTTCCATGCAGGCTCCACAAAGTGTGAAGACTAGATGTTTATTGACACATGGTAGAAAACAGATTCCTTGACTTTAACCACGGCTTTTAACCCGTGCTCCGTTATTCAAGGGCCTGATATCCACCCCTACCACCCCATGCTACATTTGTGAATCAAATAATAATTTTTTTTTAAACTGACCACTTTCTTCGGAACATATGTTGTCAACAAATACGTGTCGCATCTTCCTATCATAAGCCATCCGATCCAATTTTGTCCATGTCTTTACTGTCACCCTGCTAGTGACATCCAGTTACCTCTCCAGCGAATGTTTTGATCGTCCGCTATTCCTCCTGACCTGTGAAATCCAGTGCAGGGACTGTCTAGTATTGTTATCAACTAGTATCCGTAATGTGTGGCGTATCCAAATCCTCCTTCCTATGTCAAGCATCACTGGCATACGTCTCGTTCTTTCAATTAGTTTCACGTTTGCTTTCTTATCATACCATTCCCGCCATTTTATTATGCACAGACCAGAAGAAAAAAAAAAAGAAAAGTAACCTAAAGCATTACTGCCGTAGAGGTGTGAAGTGTTTGCGCTTTTAACTTCCTGGAATGAACCGGTACCCATTTAAGGCTGGGTCGACTCGGGAGCCGTTGTTGTCTTCAAACGACTTTTATGCCTTAACTGGAAAATGACCCCAGGGCCACTCAGATGCGAATCCAGCTCACTAACAACTGCGCTACGCGGCTGCTCTCTGCACAGACAACCATTTACAAAATGATGTACCATTTTTGTAAAAGCCTTTGTTGTCAAAGAGTCTTGTGCGGGGACGGCGTAGGCTAGTGGTTAACTGACACGGCTCACAACCAGAAGGTGCTCGGTTCGATCCCCATCACAGCTCCGGCCGTTACCCCGAGGAAGCAAACCCTTAGAAAATGCAGGAGGAAGCAGACCCTTACATGAAATACATGCTGAAGTCGGATGCACTGGGCCAACAGGCGCAAAATAAAAACCACAGTGAAACGCACACCGCATTGGGGATTAGAGAAATAAGGCGAACGCAAAACAAAACAAAAAAGAAACAAGAGCCATGTAACAGAACGGACTTAAAGTCGGAGTTTAAGATTATTTTTAATTGAGTGGTATCTATAATATCTATAAGGTCCATAACGCTACTTACAGTATGAATATTAGCCCCACATGGTACTTACAAGATGGATATACGCATCGCTCAACTACACGCTGGACAGAACGGATATCCCAATCATTCAATCACACGCTGGACAGAACGGATATCCACATCGCTCAATCACACGTTATACAGTATGGATAACCATACTACTCAGCCACACATTATACGAAGTGTGAACATACACGACGCTTAGTCAAACGCTACGTAGCGTATGTCAAATAGCTAGACATTCAACAGAACGTTAATGCAATAGCTGCGTGCGCATCTGCCCATCTGTAATCTATACGATCAGTGGGCGGTGAGGCAGTGCAATCATCTTGGATGTGACGTATGTATGTTCATTGGTAGTTTCCATCCATGCCTCTAAAGTGTTATCCATTTCTTGGTCCTCACCTTGGTCTGAAGCTCTGATGTCGGGTGTTATAGGCTCGTTCTTCTTGTACGTTTGGATATATTCGTGTTATCTATCCAAACAGTTTAATTATATATGTCAATATATGCCAGGCCTTGTGCTTCCACATCATAATAGAACATGGACTGGCGATATTGTATGCATGTCAGTTGAGCGGCTTCCCCCCAAAAATATTCTCATGCAAGCTCGCTCGCGGTGGCCAAATAAAACAGAAAGACATTCTGAAGGTCTCACTAAAGAACTACGACATTGGCACTGATGGTTGGGAGAACATTGCTGCTGATCGCCCTGCCTGGCGTAGTCAAATCTCCTCTGGCACGACACATATGGAGCAGACAAGAATTAGGGAAACTCCACGGAAACGGGTGACACGAAAGGCAAGTGAAGAGTTGTCTCCGCCTGACGGTCAGACAGTGCTTCTCTACCCTCAGTGTGACAGACGCTTTCGGGCTCAAATTAGCTTGATCAGCCATCTACGAACCCACTTTAGGATTGATAGATGACAATATGGTCCTCTTCGAAAACGATTGACAAACAACAACAGAACAAATTGCTGATTGGAAAACATGCCTATACCCACATTGTAAAGACTATGAAAAGGCGTTTGACAGTGATGATATAAAAACTTTATGTCAAGAGTTGAGTCATTATGTAATATTAGAGATGTTTATAACCTACATACATAATATGTATGCCGATACAGTTAATAGAGTGGTTCATGAAAGAGCACTGACTGACAGCTTCGGGATGCAACCATGAGTTAGTCAGGGATACCTGCACTCACCTTTCTTGTTCTTGTTGGCAATAGATTGGATAATGAAGACATCAATCAAGGGAAAAACAGAACTCGTATTCAGTGGATACCTTTGTCATAATTGGAGGACCTGGACTACGCAGATGATCTGGTACTTTTGTCACACAGTCATAGTAAAAGGCAAGAGAAATGTGAAAGAAAATCACCACGTTAGGACTGGTTATCAGCATGAAGAAAACCAAACTTCGTAATCTGGAAAGCGAATCTGTTAATGGAGCAGTCATGCTGGAGGGAGAGCCGTTGAATGAAGTGTAATCCTTGGCCTATCTTGATAGCACAATTGACACATCAGAATGCACAGATGTAAAAATCAGAAATTAAAAGGCAAGATAAATATTCTTGTCATTAAGTAATGCATAGAGATCCTAAGAAATCAAAATTCTCACTAAAATTACATTTTCCAACGCCAGTGTCGAGTAGGCGCTGCTGTGTCGAGTGGAGACATGGAGAATGTCCAAGGAATTACAACAACATTCGATTGGGTGGCACTCTCTCTCTCTCTGACAGATTCCCCACGACTTCAGGTGTCAGACAGGGATTTGTTCTTACACTCGACCTATTCTTCCGGGCAGACGACTGGCTTCTTGACCGCATCAGCACGCATCAGGAGGGTACAGCTATTGATCAGTCAATCTTTACTGATCTCGTTTACGTGGGCGACATTGTTCTGTTCGGCACAGACAGATCTGCGCTGCAGCGCTCTCTGGAAATTGTGAACAGTGAAACGCCCTCCCTAGGCCTTTCTATATCCTGGGTAAAGGCCAAAGTTCAGAGCCTCATTTCCGACAAATCACCCCAGGGTATTGAAAGTCAAGGCTACACTACGGAGGGCACCAACGAATTTATATATCTCGGTAGCATGATATCATCTGATGGGTGCAGCGGTCCCGATATGTCATGGCGGCTCGGATTAGCTGCTTCTGATATGCGCGACCTACGACGTGTGTGTAGTAACGGCAAGATCTCCCTTGGGACAAAAACCCGCATCTACCAATCCTGCATAGTCCCAGTCCTGCTTTACGGTCCCAAAACCTGGACATTGCTGAAACATGACATGTCGATACTGGACTTTTTTTACATGCACAACCAGCAGCGTATTCTAGGCATCCGATGGCATAACTACATTCGCAACAGGGAGGTCTCTGCTAAAACAAGCCTACGTTCAATCTCAGAAACACTTGACCGGCGCGGAGTATCTTCGTTCGGTTATGTTGTATGGCTGGACCAGGAAACCCCTGCCCACAAGATATTACACAAGTCGTTCCTCAGCGGTAAAAGTCTTCCCCCGACCGGCTGGAGGCGCAGAAGAGGCCGTCCCCGAACAGTATGGCTCTAGCAAGTAGCAACCTCCTCCTCAGCCCTGAACGAGGCCTGGAACCATAAAGCAGCTGAGGGTCATAGATGTTGATGAAAGACTCAACGGGCCTCTGACGCCTAAGCGAACGTTATTATTATTGTACAACAAAGACGCCAGTTCTTCGTTAACAGACACCTAAGAATGATAAAGAGCATAAGGTGGCAGGCCATGGTAAAGAATGAAGACTTGTAGGAAAGGAGCCAACAACAGCCACTGGAACAACAAATTAAGCACATAAAATTGAGATAGAAAGGAAATACGATACAGAAGATGCCCTCAAACATAGCCAGACAGGCTTTTAAATGGAATTCTCGGGGAAAGACAACGACGTGCAGACCTGCAGACAAATGCATTTAGAAAAGAAAGTGAGAAGAAATTAACATTAACTGATTTCACCTGAAGAAAGACAGAAAGAGCAGCCAAAGTAAGTGTATGAAACCGAGAGGTTGCCATTGGCCTTTGAAGAAAGAATAGCGATGATTGGTTGATTTATTGATTGATTCATTGATTGATCGATTGATTGGTTGTTGTTCGCATTTTCTGTTTGGGGTTAGCATTTTCTCACAGTATTTTCAGGTCATCCTGTGCACATTTCACAATAATCTCGTTCCCTAAGTTGTGATCTCACGATATTTTGCCTTGACCTTGGTCAATATCTGACCATGACAACAGACAGTCGGCATGAATTCATCACGTGGTAACATTGATATTGTTTCCCTGGCATTTTATATCACACTACAGACTATAACAACGAATACTCGTATTAGTAAGGACTCAGTAGACACGAGGACATAAATAAAACGATACCAACGTTACGGACACATGGCCTTCGTCAGTAACACAGAACGAACATAAACAACAAATAAATTACAACAACAAGGAAGAAATGATACAACTTGCGATTAAGTTATCCGCCATTTCGGGATGTGCCAGGAAAGTGCGAGACACGATATGCCAGTTATGAAATTAGAGTGGACCAAACAACAAATACAGACGAAACAATTCACATTTTATATTTTTCCTGTGCCAAGTGTTGGTCTAGAGCCACGTCTGACATAGGTAATCTCAGAGAGTTGCTAGGAACTACGCCAAGCTGCTGTTGGCAGCCCCTTTAATTCAGTTGGGATTGTCGTTAGACAGAAACACTGACTACCTGCTTAATGATGACACGGCAATTATTGAACCAACAAGCTAAGCACGCTAGAAGTAGTCGAATTGTGCCAATTTACCGATTTTCCAACAACAAGATCTTGCCGATTTAACCGAAGTCTAGTCGATAAAAACTGTTTTGCGGAGGCCCGAAAATCTAGCTATTTTTCGAAATCTCATTTAATTGTATTTGTTATGTTACTTAAGTTATTGTAATTCGTATAGCGGAAAATGATTGTTTAGTTATGTATTTTTTACACTATTCTTCTTCTCTGTGATCGTCTTCTTTTTGTTCGGTTTCGAATGGTCGTTTTATGGTCCCAGATTGGCCGCCTCCATGAAGTGATACGTCAGTCGCAGGTCCTCAGTGTGTCTTGTATGTTTCTTTCCTCGGGCCAGGCCTTCTCGCGGGAGCCTTGGTCCAGTGGACATGTTTGCAGGATGTGTTATGTAGTCCTCTCTGACATGTGCATTGTACAGTCTGTGCTGCTTTCATTTTATGTATGTATGCATTCATGTGCATTGTACAGTCTGTGCTGCTTTCATGTTATGTATGTATGCATTTAGTCTCCAATGACCTGTTCTGAGGCGGAAAATTGTGGTATACTGTTTCCTTTTCAGTCTATTGATTGGGTCCTGTGGGTATTTGATGATTGTTCTCTCTATCCACTGTCTGTTGTTTATATTTTTTTCGAATATGTGCCTTGACTTCTGACAGTGACACTGGGAGGGTGAACTGTTCTCCTTGTTCCCTGGCCAGTCTGTCCACCACTCATTGCCAGGTATGCCGCAGTGAGCTGGAATCCTCTAGGAGAAGGATTTTATTGTGGTCTGAAAGTTTGTTTAGCTGGCAAATCAGTTCCGTTTTCATCCAATAGTTCGACTGCTTCAATTATTGCCTGTTGCTCTGTTCTTATATATGTCGAGGGCTCCCCGGCAGCACTTGCTTTTCCTATAACGGTTCCATCATGTAGAAGTATGCCCCACCCTCCTTTCCTCAATGCTTCATCTGATGATATATATGTGTAGACGTGCGTCCACACGGGTTGAGGATGTGTCTCCAAAATGCTTTAGTTTTTTTTTCTCTCAATGCTTTGTCTGATTGTCCCCCTTTTCTATCGATACCTGGTATTTTCGTTTCCACCGTGAAGTTGGGCTGTTGGTCTGTATTTTCATATATTTTTATCATTTCCTATGTCGTTGGAAATGTTAATATGATGTCACTGTTCCTTATTGTAAGGGGTTTTGATAGATGATTAAAGGTTGTTCTTTTTATGCGGTTTTTTTGTAAATTCATTGAATTTTCCCTACATTGGATGTTTATTCATGAGCTTGTATTTTTCTGTCAGGTTTAGTATTTTTCCTTCTCTGCGCTCACCGAGGCTCTGGGGGCCTGTTACCTCTTCGAGTTCTCTGATTGAGGTGCTTCTCAGACCTCCGGTAATAATTCTGAGTCCGGTATTCTGTCCTAGTATAATTTATGTAGGTCGATCTTTACCGCTGTTGCATAGGCACCCATGCCATATTCCAGTGTTGGCCGTACGTATCCAGTGTAGACCTGTCTGACTGTGTTGTCCGTACGTATCCAGTGTAGACCTGTCTGACTGTGTTGGCCGTACGTATCCAATGTAGACCTGTCTGACTGTTTTCATCTGCGCCCCAATTTGTCATTGCCAATTTCTTCATCAACCTAAGTAGTGTGACCTTATTTTGAGTATCCTCTATGTGTGTGCCCCATGTTAATCGTTTGTCATATTTCATTCCTAGGCATGTAGGATTGTTTTCTCTAGGAAGTAGGCTATTTTCTAACTATAGGTTTACCTGCTCTGGCTTTGTAGAGAGCGAGAAGAGAGTTGAGAAAGTCTTGCTTTTGTTTATTGTGACACCCCATGAGTCTGCCCATTTCTTTACTGCATTAATTGCTTCCTGCATTCTTGCTTTTGCGGTTCCAATGTTTTCTGCCTGGGTCTATATGACCAGGTCGTCCGCATGGAGTGCCTTGTGGATGTGTAGACTGAACTGTTTTGGAAGATCATTAATGAAGAGGATAAACAATGTAGGGGATAGTGATCCTCCGTGGGGGGAACCCCCCCCCCCCCTCTTCCCCTCATGTAGTTTGACCATTTAGCTCTTGTGTTTTTCCATCCTGACTCTCGCACATCGTGAGTGGAGGTAGTCTTTGATCCAGTCAAGCGTTTTCCCCCTTATTCCGCAGCCCGCTAATTTTAGCATTAGTCCTTTCTTCCAGACTTTATCAAAAGCTTTAGTCAGGTCAAAGAAGGTGGCCAATATTTTGCATTTCCTCTGAAAGGCATCCTCGATTTCCTGGGTCAGATAAGCGGTCTGGTCGTTGGTACTCCTGTATTTTCTATAGCCAGACTGGCACTCGTCCAGGATTTTGTTTTTCTCAAGGAAAGTTAGCATCCTATTGTTCACTGGCCTTTCCATTGTCTTTCCCAGACAGCTCAGGAGGCTGATTGGGCGGTAGCTTGTTTTGTTTTCTTTTGGTTTTCCCTTCTTGAGGATTGGGATTATTTCTGCCTCATTCCATTCTTTTGGGAGCAATCCATGATCCCAAGATTGGTTTATCAGGTCCAGGAATCGCTATCTGCCTATTGGTCCCAAGTGTGAAATCATTTCATTTGTAATTGCGTCGGGCCCAGGTGCCTTTTTCATCTTAAGTTTTCTTATTGCCCAACTCAATTCTTGGATGCTGAAAGGCTTGTTTATTTCATTCTCATTGTTTTCTTTCCTTTTCTGTCTCTTTATTAGTTCATTTTTCACCTCTCTAACTCTTACTTTAGACATATTTATTTTGGTGTCTTCTGCAAAACCCGCGGCAAGGAGATTGGTTGCTTGTTTTCCTGTATATGTCTCGCAACTCTCTGGAAGTACCATTTTTGCATGGCTGATGGTGTTCTCCTCATTTATGCTCCTCACCAGACTCCAAAGATTTGTGGTGTCTTTCTCCATGTTGAGCGATTCGGCTTATTCCTGCCAACCTTTTCTGACATACGTGAGTTTTCCTTCATGTACATAGCTTGCTGTTATGTTCTGTGATGTTGTAGTCTGGTAGATCTTGCTCCATGGTGGTTCTTGCTTTGGTAGCCCTGTCATGCAGTTCTTGTAGCTCCCTGGTCCAGAAAGGTTTATAATTATCTTTTGCCTCGTGGTATTGATTTTTCTGCTGCCTCTATGATGATATTTGTAACTGTTTTAGAATTTTGTCCTGCATTGATTGATGTGAAGGGTGTTGTTAATGTGTCTTCATTTAAGTGTTTGTAGAGGCTCCAATCTGCTCTTTTATAATTCCAGCTGGCTTTCTGTACATGGGTAGTTCTAAATCATATGTTGTGATCGTGACTGGTTTGTGATCAATTCCTCTAAGCTGCCTCATTACCTCTCTTTTTTGTGCGCCTCTGGATGTTCTGAGTTGCCATTCCCCGGTCAGGCGTGCTCTGTGTTCTCCAGCATCTTGAGTAGAAGGTTGGCTCTGTGTCTGGTTCATTTATTAGAATGAGAAGATTTTCTACCATCCAATCCTCCACCTCTTCTCCTATTGTATCCATGGTGTTGTAGCCCCAACTTGGAGAGTGGCTGTTGAAGTCCCCGAGAACTATATGATTTTTATCGTCTAGTGGAATTCTATCTAGTTCCAGGTTTTTGCTATTGGGACAGTAATAATTTGTAATTTGTAGTGGTTCTGTGAGGAAATGTATTTTGTAGTAGTTCTGGGAGGATATGTATTTTGACTGTCAGATGTTCAGGCCCATTGATGCTGCTGGAGGTTTCTGTGGCGGCTATGGAGTTTTTTACTAATGTGATGATACCTCCTTTGTGACCCTCTCTGTCCACCCTGTGTGTTTAATATCCCCTAATGCTAAAGCGTCAATCTTATTTAGGTGTGTTTCCTGTATGCACATGACATCTATCTTGTTTTCATTCAGGAAGTTGTGCAGTTCTAGCTTCGTCCCCATCACCCCCTCTGCGTTCCATTGTGCAATCTTCAGAGTGTTGTGTAGTCCAGCATCTTTACTCTGCTTAATCTTGGTACACCGATACGCAGAGCTGTCATCAGTAGCTTGGGGTGGATCCCTTCGAGGATTGGGATCCTGCGCTGCCTTCGCCTGGTGGCAGTCCACGGAGGCAGTACCATATCTTGTGATATATCTGAGCATACTCATTAACCGTATATGCGTAAATGTCCTTTTCCATTCATAGGTACCCACGCCATTCTGGCCGGCTTGTTACGTCTTCGGTGGGGGAAGTTTTGGAGTCTTTCTATCCATGTCCCGGATCATCAAAACACTGTCCGCCGGGCTTCAGTTGCTTTTCTGTTATCCAGGGTAGCTTCCTGGGTGTGGCCTTGCTGGAGATCGGGTCATGTCCACCAACCGGTTGGCCCAGCATCTGCCGCACCTGACGGAGGGGTCACACTTCCCCAAGGGTTTCTGTTTGGGTTACCCCACCTATATCCTGCTATTTTATCAAATTAGGTATCGGGAGTCCGGTTTGTCAGCGCCGGATATTTGCTGTTCGCCATTTCCGTGTTAGTGTCCACTGGGAGCACCGGGCCCAGCAAGTGGGCCACTCGAGAACGTACGGTTGGCTTATACGATCCAGCTAGTGGACCGCTCGAGAAGGTACGGTTGGCTTGCCCGACCCAGGTAGGGCACCGCTCGAGAAGGTACGGGTGGCTTGCACGATCCAGCTAGGGCACCGCACGAGAAGGTGCGGTTGGCTTGATTGACAAAGGCTGTACATCAGCAGAGGTATTTCTCATTTTTTTACTGAGACCTGTACCAAACCTTACCTCCCTTCTTTGTGATCAAGATCTTTGGTCATGCAATAGCTGCAGGCCAGTCGCCATGATGAAACCTGTAGCCTTCAGCAGAACCGAGCGGCTGCCCCACAGCTTTTGTCTCAGCTCCGCACCCTCTGGCCCGGTCTGCTATCTCATGTCCCTATAGACTAGACATTTCTGTAGAATGTATTCAGGTTTATAGCCCCCTTGTTCTTCAACGACATTCATTTGTGTGATATATTTATTTAGTCGGTTTATCTGTTCTAGAAGTATGCAGTAACCAGTTCTCAGGCGAAATAAGGAAGTTTGTAAGTTTCTCTTGAGTTGATGCATTTTGTTTTAAAATGTTCTGACACAAGTAAATGCTGAAATGTTTTATTTTGCAGGCAGCAAAGTTTGATGTTTGTTCCAAGCTGCTTCTGTTGAAATGAAATAATTCTTATTGGCGTTTATTGTGTAGCAAGTTACAGTGGCTCTACTTTAGGATGTGGACCGGGATCGTTCGGACTTTAGTACAATGCGAGAGGGCTCCTAGATCACTCATGACTATGGGGATTACAATCTCGATATCACTACGTAGTTAATCAAACTGCTGGGATATATATTGTTGGTTTAATCAGAAAGTTTCACCGGATCCTGGCGTAAGTATATTGCCCGGCAACACGATTTAAACACTTGTATTATTATCAACGAACATTCCAATCGTTTTTCTACCGCTGATTGCAATCGACACACATAACATGATTACCAACTTCGCCTCTTTGAAATTAAATTCCAGAAATGCGTCATCATATGGTTGATCAGGCCTAACATTGGTTGTAAGATTGTTTGAGTATGTATTTTCATTTGGCGCTATACTCTGCTGCTCTCTTTAGTTCATGCCATACCTCAGATGGAAAGGTGAGTATTGGTTGCCCCGACCTCTTTAACCCTTGATCCTGCTTTAGAATGAATTCTGTAGAAGATTTTCATGTCTCATAAGGTATCTCATCCAACTCAGTCTTCGTGTTTGTTTCTATTTCTTCTTCTGCCTTTTCGTCTTCTTCGTCGTCGTTCGTTCTCAATCTATCGATTTCCTTTTCATGTGTCATTTGTAATGTATCTTTATGCGCCAACCTCCGTGAAAACATTGCCATTGGATCTTCTTTCTGTTCGATCGCTCTTTTTGATTCGGCCATGACACCACATTTCAAACAATATCAAAAGTGTGCCCATCCCTCTTTGCTAGACCATGTTTCAGTTCCATACATTGCAATACATGAGTGTCGGTTATTCTTTTTCTCATTTCTATATTTATATTCTTTAAGACTATTCATTTCTAATTTTCTTTCAAAGCCATTTTTACAAATGCGGTGGTTGTTTTAATTCTCATTCCATTGCTGGCATCTTCTGTGATGGCTTCCCATAAATATGTAAATTGATGTACGTGTTCAATTATTTCTCCATTTATGATTATATTCATTTGCCTATTATGTTTGGACATTATCACAATCTTTGTCTCCAATATGTTTATTTTCATGCCAAACTTCTTGTCTTTGTTGTTAATTTGTTCAATGAGCTTCTACAACGTATGTACGTTTTGTTAATTCACTGGCGCCTGATAATTTGTTGGATTTATCTTGACCCATTTGCTCGCTTTTCGGTGAAATTGTTTGACGTTAGACAATTGGTTGGACTTTTTATTTTTTATTCTTGCTTCTTTTTTGGGTGAGGTAATTGGCTCCATAAACGTTTTTGACCTTTCGTAGCTCCATGTTACCATGCCATAATTACTTCCACAGGAAGAAAAACACATGCATTGTGTTCAAAAGGAAACGAATCATTACATCGTTAATTTCCACTGCTTTTGTTTCCTTGAGAGATTGATAAAAGTAAAGATAGTCTCATTGAAGACACTGCTATCGGGGATTAAGTGTTGAAGCGTTCATTGTTATAGATCTGTGATTGTTCGTGAGGTGGGATTACTAGTTCCATTGTCGCTGGCTTTCCTTCACAACTACTTCTTCCTTTGTTCTCAATCTCCCGATACCAAGCCCTAACAAGGTCGTTATAAATAGCGTTGTGTCGGACTTTACAGCTTGACTGCGATATTTGCATCTCCTAGTTCAACACATCCTTCTTTTGCACGTATTTTTGAGTATCGCGTTAGCCTTTCCTCGTGGATCCTTTCTCCTCAGCCAGTTTGCTTACCACCGAGTGGAGGTGTAGAAGGGTCTTGTCAGCTATGGGTCGCTGATCCTGACGCTGGCAGTTAGCTATGGGTCGCTGATCCTGACGCTGGCAGTTAGCTATGGGTTGCTGATCCTGACTCTGGCAGTTAGCTATGGGTCGATAGGCGCTGCAGCTCATGCGCTGCTCAGCAACTTGATCTCCCCCCCCCCCCCTTTCCACAACAATAACCCAGATGTCAATTTCTAATTTTTCAGTGTTGGTCCTCAGAATTTCTTTGTGATGCTGTGTTGCAGTTTACAGCGAGGCTGCGTTATATGCACGTTTTAACTTGACCCATCCGGTTTTAGCCTTTTTTTTTTTTGTGGTGCGGGGTTTGCCGTCTCACTGCGATCCCTATTCTCTTAGCCAGACTGTATTAGCGCAGCATGTATCCAGGGCCGCTGCTTAGAGCCGGAATACGATCTTGATCAAACCTGGTTCGCTGACCTTGATACAGGCAGCCAGCTTTGAGTCGCTTCCTGTAACCTAATTCACTGTGCTACATCTTCGGCTCCAGGTATCAATATACAGTTTGGTGAACTGGAGTGTGCTGCTAACAGGTGTCTTAACCCTGTACCTCTACCGATAAAAACGAGCGGTCTACGATTGAGCTAATAAGACCTACGGAATAAAGGCCACTTACTCCTGCAGTAGTCACGAAGTATGCAGGCTAGGCTTGCATTTCGCATCCAACAGAAAATAAGATCTCAGGTGAATCTCTTGGACCTTTACTAAGAAATACACAATATTAACCACCTACCTCTATACATTTTGAGAAATAGGACTGAAGAGAGTTGTGTATGGGACTAGCGACCTTAAAATGTCAAACAGAATTATACGTATATCGTTTCTGCCAAAAGCAGGGTCCATGCTTTGATGCGGGCCTCCTAAACGAGGCCATATGTGACTGTAACCTTATACTCCGACTGGAGCAATAGTAATGTTGAAGAGACCCATGGGGTGCTGAGGTTTTGAACACCTTGCCATTTGCCGGATACAAAGGTGCTCAAACTGTGCGGCCATCTTTTCCTCGTGTATTATGCTATATTAATTTTTTTGATAAATATAATAATAGTTGCCCATCTCAAGCGAAGATGTGATGTATTCAGATGTGTGCTGCGAGGTGTGATCTCATATGACTTGTAAAGCCTAATCCTGGTATGGATAGCTCTGCCGCACTTGATTCGCGCGTGTGTAGAGTGTTCTTTTTGATGAGCGAGGTAGGGTGGGGGAATGTTGAGAGTGAGGGGGAGCTCATATGTTCTGTTCGTTCGGACGGTTCGCTGTCAGTGAGTGTCTGTGATGAAGTTTTGTTCTCTGCAATATGAGCACCTTGTGTGATCATACAGGTGGATCGCTTTTACTGAGCCTCAGCAATGATATTTCGCTCAACTATCTTAATCACCTTGTGTGACGATAGAGCACTAGGTGAAGCGGTCCTGTTCAAACATCTCCCAGGAGCTAAAATCTTGCAGCTTTTCAGGTATATTTAAATAAATTAGCGTTTCTTCTCATTCTGTCAATATTTTGTTTCTTAGGTGAGAATATAACAAGGTAAATAAAAAATAGCTATTAACTGCATTCATATGGTGGTCTTGTACAGTATTGTTTGGTTCGTGGTAGAGATTCCCGTAAAGGTAGTAACATTATTTCCGTTTTCTTGGTGTTGACTGTAAAACCAAAGTTAGTGAAATACGTTGAAAACTCATTCATGGTAGTAAGCACGGCAGCAAGATACTGAGCAGTGGATGAGCTTGATACTGAGCAGTGGATGAGCTTGATACTGAGCAGTGGATGAGCTTGATACTGAGCAGTGGATGAGCTTGATACTGAGCAGTGCATGAGATTGAAGCGGTCAGCGACCCAAAGTTGATTGCTAGCCTCAGGGCCAGTAAGCCAGAGCTGTCAAGACCCTTCTCCACCTCCACGTGGCGATCCTGGATATTAGTCTGCAACAGTTAAGACTGGCTAAGGAGAGGAGAGAAGACAAACCTAGTACCTAAGAATGTCAGGCCAAAGTAGGATTTGTCGGACCGAAAGGTGCAGAAATTGCAGTCAAGCTGTGAACGACGACACAGCCGAATCCCTTCTCTGGACTACATCCGGTTACTTACTACACCCTTTTTATGGTTTGATAGCGGGAGTTTGAGAACAAAGAATAAGTAGAACAAAAAGAAGAAAAAAAAGAAGAAGAATAAAATGAAGCAGAAGGAAACGAAGAAAAAGAAAAGGAATAAGAAGAAAAAAGGAAATAGAAGAAAAAGTAGAAGAAGAAATACGCATGTACTGTTCTGATCATGCGTTAATGGCGCAGTCATCAGCAAAGAGGAGATCTAATTAGTGTTCTCCTTCCTTCCTTTGTGAAGGCCTTAGACTCCTCATACTGAACAGCTACTTATCTGTCCTGTATCTGAAATGTGTCCAGGCTAACACACACACTTAAGAGCTGCTAATAAGCACGTCAGGGCAATGGATGCACGGCAGACAATCCAGAGTCGCTGATTTACAGTTCAACGATTAGTCTCACAATTGTTTTTAGTCTTGAAGAAAAAACATAAAACAGTGTTTTGGATATTGACTTATTACAGAAGAACAAAAACTGATTACATTACAGAAGAGAAATATCTTCTTCTTCGTACGCTGTCAGACGTCAACCTGTATTTTTTCGAAAAAAGCAGCGGTCATCCTGAGGCTGTCGACACTGCCATAGAGCTTGTCTCGTGTTGCCACTGGTGATGGCCACATGTGCTTTCTCTGGTCCTCGTATTTCGGGTAGTTTTGCAGCAGATGTTCAGCGGTCATTTTTCCGGTACCACAACTGCATTCGTCAGTGCCACCTATCTTCAGCTTATTGAATAGATGGTACCTCAGTCTGTTGTGGCCTGTGCGGAGTCTGAAGACCTCGACCTGCTCTCTTATGTTCAATTGGTAATAGGCATAATTTTTTGTGTAGCCAGTATATTCTGTTTCCCATTTGGCCATGTATCTGGCTCTAATGAGCCTTTTTGACTCTTCGTAGGTCACACTAGAATCTGGTTGTGGTAGTCTCGCACCTTCTTTTGCCAGTCTGTCTGTACCACCACTCCTTTTGGTGCAGTCTGCTGGCATAGTTAAATCATTAAGTTCAGTATTTTTCCGGCATTTTAGTGCTGTGTCTATGGCCAGGGCATCTGTGAACAGGATTATCTGGCTTTCATTTCTTTTGCCTGTCAGCATTGCTTCTGCTGCAGCCCTCAGTGCCTCTGCCTCCGCTCTGAAATTGCTTGAGTATTTTCCAGTTGCCACTGACAGTGTTATTTTTCTACCATTTGGAAGGCTCAGGAATACCCCTGCCCCTCCATTCTGTGTTGTGTTTGTTACAGAACCGTCGGTGTATGCATGGGTCCAGTCTATGCTTGGGTAGTTTTTTTTTATGTACCTCAGGGTTATGTCTAGAAGATAAATATAATATCAACAGATATTAATCAAAGACAGCATATCTATGAGAAGGAACAGAGCATCAGGTCTACTAACTATATGTATGTGTGTGCGTGTGTGTGTGTGTGTGTGCGAGTGTGTGTGTGTGCGGGCGGGCGTGTGCGTGTGTATATATATATACTGGATTACTGGATGACCCGTTCTTCAGCGGCGATTACACCGTTGCGGGTTCCAACTTCTCTTCCAACAGTCTCTGTCTTGGGCTACGGTGGACCAGTGGAGAATGAGTCGTCCATCTGTGGCATGGTAAATGTTGTTGCGGGATGTAAGGGAATTGTACCAACGTGTTGCTGGTCGTCCCTGTGGTCGTTTCTTATCTCTAAGGTACGATATTGCCGTCGCTGTGCTCCAACGATCGTACATTCTTCGCAGTAAGTGCCCATTCCCCCCTCCCCCCCCCTCTCTCCAGCGATGTTTCATCTTGTCTGTATACACAACTGCATCATTCAGTAGGGACAACTGACGTATGTCCGAGCTATGAAGACTGTTTGCACGTTGGCTATGAAGCGTGGTTGCAACAATATATATATGTGTGCGTATGTGTATGTGTGTGTGTATATATATATATGACGGACTGCCATTAAGCAACAACACTTGTATTATAAAGTGCATCGAAGAGTGTGCACAACGGAAAGTCTTATCTCAGGACATAAAATGGCTCTTCATAAATACTCCATGTAGAGATTGTGATGGTCAAACAGAAAGCGTATGTGCAGTATAGAGTACAGCATGACCGCCCCACTGTAGACTTGCATGGTGGAGGAATAACGAAGCGTTAGTCGGTTGTTGGGGTCAGAGGGTTTGGAATCTTCTGGAATCTACCAAAGAATACAGGTTCAGTATGGGGATACTTGTTTGAGTCAGATTAGAGTGTATGAATTGGTTGAAATATTTCAAAACGGAGGACAAAACGTCATTGACGAACCGCGGAGTTGGAGACCAGCAACTGTTGCGAACTAAAATAATGAAACAGCAGATCCACCAGCTCGTCTGTGGCAGCAGGTGAGTTACTTCTGATGAAATAGCCGAAGATTTCAACTTCAATCTTAGCGATGCGCACAGAATTGTCCATGATGACCTCGGTTATACAAAAGTCATAAGGCATTTGACCCCGTGATAATGCAGGCGCTGCAAAAGTGGTTAAATCTCACACATAAATACAGTTTTCTATAGGCCATCTAAAAGGTAGTCAACATTTTGACAAAGTGTGTTTCTAGTGACGAAAAATATGTCACACAACATTTCTTGCTCCAACTCTTCTACAATATTTCTAATAAAATTTGCTTAACTTAATGTCTCTCGTGTGTGGTATTGTATTATAATCCCTTTAGCTGGTAGCTCTCAACATGGGAATGCCTCCCAGACAAAGTCACACGTCTTCCTCAGCTGCTGTCGTAATCTGCAGAGGGTGATGTGTATGTTAGGGTGCGGTGGGAGCAGCTGATTTTACATTTTGGTTCGCCATGGGCGCAGGGTCAAGAATTGGTCTGCTGATTTCTCGTGGGGGCTGTATTTAATTCACTTAGTGGGTGTATTTAATTCACATAGTGGGTGTATTTAATTCACTTAGCGGGTGTATTTAATTCACTTAATGGGTGTTTATATATTCATTGAGAGGGGCTTGACCTGTTTTCAGCTTGAAATTCAAACTTTATTCTCTTCTTTTCAATGCATTTCCTTGGTCCTGGCATCTGACGTTGCTTGGTGTCTAAAATATATTTGGCCTGTCTGGGATGTATCCTACTAATTTAGCGTATCGTGGCGGTAATTGTTTCTCGTGATCTGCTTGTAGGTATGTAGTTTGATCTGTTTGTAGGGATGTAGTGTGATAATAGGTAGTGGCTTTGCTAGTCTATTTTGTTTCTTCTTCTCATTCGCCACATTTTTTAATAACGTCTGCACGTGAGGTCCAGTTGTTGGAATGAAGATTAATATTGAAGTAGGTTCTTGAATGTTTTTAAACAGAGTTGTATGGGCCAGTGCTCAGTACGCAGCTAAGCACATGACAATCTTGCAGCATATGTTCGACTGTCTGTGCTGTTGGTCCGTACGCTCACATGAGCGATGCAGGCAAGCCGGTGTAAGGGATCATTCAATCAACTATGTCCCGCACTCATGTGGAGCCATAAACACTTGCTTCGGTCAACTGAGACAGTAATAGTTGGCGCTATAGTTTAGCTTGGCTTGGCTTCGCTTTGTTCTCAATCTCTCGCTAACAAACCCTGAAAGGGCTTAAGTAGCAGAATTTAGTCCATAGAACGGAATGCGTTGTGTCGTAGTTTACAGCTTGACTGCGCTATTTGCACTTTTCGCTACAACACATTCAGCAAGCATTTTTTGAGTATCAGGTTAGCATTCCCTCTTCGATCCCTTCTCCTTAGCCAGTCTGCTCTGCAGAGGTGTAGAAGGGTCTTGGCAGCTCTGTTTCGCTGGCCCTGACCCAGTAAGCTATGGGTCGCTGACCACTGCAGCTCATGCGCTGCTCCGCTATAGTTCGACCTTCGTTATGGACCGTTATTGTTTCTCCATTCTAGGTAACTCATCGGATTTGTCATTCCTCAGGGCTCCGACAAAGCCAAGTTGCCACTGGAGAACCATTTCCGCTCGATCAATGGTGGAAAGTTGGTTAATTAATTGGTGGTTGTTATGAACACCGGGAGACGGTCTGTTTTCCGAGGCTTGAATCCCAGGTTTTCAGTCTGAGAATATAACGATTTCCTCAAGTTGTATGGTGACGCTTTTAAAATCAAAGATTATTTGGCTGATTGCTAGCATCAGGGCCAGCGAGGCAGAGCTGTCAAGACTCTTGTACACATCCACTCAGTTTCCTGGATAACAGTCTCCAACAGAGAAGACTGGCTAAGGAGAAGGGATCGAAAACGGAGGGCTAACTCAGCACCAGTAGAACCGGCTGGTCGTATGTGTCACACTGAAAGATACAAATATCGCAGTCAAGCTGTAAACCAATCTTTCTCAACCTTTATACACCTTCGGATCGGTAAAATTAGGACACATTTGAAGAAATGTAAATATCTTCTTTTTTTTTTTTTTTTGCAGGGATTCAAATTATTAAAACATAATTTTTAAAAGGCCCTCAACAAACTTACCTTTCACAATACCACAAGACACTACTAGCAGATAAATTAACCTCTAAAAAATTACGTATCTTGATATTTGTAGTCATTTCGGCCTCAAAACCTGACTTTGATAAACAAATATAGAGGAACTCTGTTGTTGGAAAGTATGGATATATTTCTAGCTGAGGTCATTTCAGTTTAAACATTAGACAATCGGAGCTTAGATAACCTCAAGCCGATCTCCACAGTTTGTGTTAAACCGACATTACTTATGGTCGAACCAACAGGAAACGTTATCGGAAAGGCACCGGTCCGGGGACCAGGGATTGTGAAGAACTGCTGTAAACTACTACAAAACGCATTCCGTTTTCCGACCAACATCTTGCTTCTTGCAAAGCCCTTTTCAGGGCTTGGTAATCGGAGTTTGAGAACGAACAACGAAAAAAAATACGATTTCTGCTTTGTAGTTGGACCACGTCTGTCTGGAAACAGCCGTAGATACAGGCTCAGTCTTCTTCGTGCAGGTTATGTTATTTAATCGATCGCTCCATATCTGACATGGTTGATAACTATGGTAGCAGATCCGTCTGTGTTTACAATGTGGATATTTTGTTGATATAAGTCTATAGTTTTCAACAAAGATTGTAGGGTGTTCCTGTCTGCAAAGGTGTCGGTGAGTCAAGATCTTAATATGATGATAGCTGCTTCGTTGATGGATGCCAAACGACTTCTACTTTCTGGTATGTGGTGTTCTTCTTCTTCTTCTTCTTCTTCTTCGTACGCAGTCAGACAGTAACCATTATTGTTTCGAAAAAAGCAGCCGTCATCCTGAGGCTGTCGACACTGCCATAGAGCTTGTCTAGTGTTGCCACTGGTGATGGCCACACCTGCTCTCTCTGATCCTCGTATGTCGGGCAGTTTTGCAGCAAATGCTCAGCGGTCATTTTCCCGGTACCACACGGGCATTCGTCGGTGCCACCTATCTTTAATTTGTTGAATAGGTGGTACCTCAGTCAATTGTGGCCAGTGCGAAGTCTGAAGACCACGACCTGCTCTCTTCTGTTCAACTGGTAATAGGCATCGTTTTTGGTGTAGCCAGTATGTTCGGTTTCCCATTTGGTCATGTATCTAGCTCTAATAAGCCGTTTTGACTCTTCGTATGTCATACTAGTATGTGGTGTTCAATGCTAGTTCCTTGTGCATTTTTTTAGAAAATATGTCTCTTTTAATTTATACTTTTCGCGTCAGCGTTCTATTCTGTTACGATTCACCTCAACAGTTTCCAATGTCAAGTATCGTTCATGTGCTCCCGCGATTGAACATTCCCTTTTTATTTATGCATGTTCGATGTTGGTGTCGATTTCACGTGCATATGTCGGCGCTGTGTCTGTTTTAACAATACGTCTAAATAATGTCAAACTTCAGTAAACCCAGGAGTTCCAGATATTTGGGGAGTATTTTCTCAGTAGATGGAAAAAATGATAGAGTAAAAAAGCACCATGTCAAGGAGTCTCCGATGTGACTTATCAATTTTTGCAATTTCTTAAACCCCGAACATTAGCTTGACAGCTAAACATCAACTGATAAGCAGTGTATTTATAGGAACTCTGTGCTACCAGATTTGGCGATTATCCAAGGCCTAAGAGAGAAAAATAACGACTTGGGAAATGGAATTCTAAGAAAGAGCATCAGTGCAAACAAGGAAATAAGAAATGAATACATGGTGGAAACCAGCCCTTGAGTCGGATACATTTAAAGACATAACAAAACAACTTATTTTCTGTCATTTCACGAGAAGGCAGCAGGAAAAAGAGGTTGCGGCTATAGGACACTAGGGAAGCCTAGCATTAGATGGATATCTAAATTTAAGAGAAATCCTTAAACGGTTTATAACGACCGCTGCAGCACATTTACCCTAACCACATACGATGACACAACAAGCAGCCATCAGAACCACATGCAGAGCAAAATGAGAAAAAGTCCACTCTGACCACGAAGAAGACGATGGCTACCACCAACTCTCAAACCTAAATCAGGTGACCATTCTTCGGCTACGCACAGGACACAACAGACAGAGAGAGACCATCCAAACAATAAGTTCAAGATTGGCACTACGTACCTGCGGCACAGCTCCCGTGACAGCAACACACAATGCGCAGTCCTGTCCTCCGTATAATGATTAACATAAGTAGCATTTTACAACAGCCAGTGTCCTTCTAGGAGAAGCTGTATGGAAGTTCATGAAGCCTTGAGTCGGCTGCTGCGTTTGTTAGAGTAATTGAAGTTGAGAGCTGAAAACGAACGAGGAAGAAGAATACAGGTTTATTCCGAAAGTGATGACTTAAGTTTTCCCGGCGCTCACCCGCAAAGCTGGAAGGACAACTGGACTGTAAGAAATATATAGAAGCATATTTCCATTCTGCAAGTTATTGGACAGAGGTATTTTGTTCTTCAATGTCCACAATGAATGAGGTTTCGTTTGTGTGCGCCCTGAAATATAGGTAAATGGCGGATTGTAGCAGCTTTTCTCACATCCCAAGTGTGCTGATGAAGGCAGGCCAGGGTCCTCCAGCCGATTGTGCTGTGGTTATCTCCATCTGTGTGTCGTTCACTACTACGAAGATCACGTCGATCCACATTTCGTCAGCCAGACTGTCTTGAAAGCAGCCAGTTTCCAGAGAACGCTACATGGAAGAGAGATACTGGTCTTGGTCAGTGTATTGCGTCTGACTCTTACGCGACCTCCAAGTCAGAATGTTGGGCCTGACAGGCTTCGTGTCTCAGATCCACTTTCTAATCCCATTAAAAGCTCATATCTCTTCCTAATCTCAATAAAAACCCAAATCCTCTTCCTAATCCCCCAAAAATCCATATTCCCTTCCCTGATTCCATAACTCATCCTATTTCAAATAAAAACCCATCTCCGCTCCCTAATCCCAAAGAAAACCCATATTCCCTCCTTAATCTCAAAGAAAACCCATCTCCCCTTCCTAATCCCAATAAAAACCAATCTCCCCTTCCTAATCCCAATAAAAACCAATCTCCTCTTCCTAATCCCAATGAAAACCAATCTCCCCTTCCTAATCCCAATAAAAACCAATCTCCCCTTCCTAATCCCAATAAAAACCAATCTCCCCTTCCTAATCCCAATAAAAACCAATCTCCCCTTCCTAATCCCAATAAAAACCAATCTCCCTTTCCTAATTCCAATAAAAACCCATCTCCCCTACCTAATCCCAATAAAAACCCATCTCCCCTGTTATGCTCCGAATTTAATATTTATGCAACTGCCCCCTGTTTACAAATTCTGAGATAGATAGCTAAATGTGCTTTATTAAATATGAGGAAGGCCTTTGAACCTGCCAGCAGTCAACCTATAACACCAGTCAGTCGGGATTTAGAAAAAAAATTGCTCTGCAGTCAATAACACAGCTTACGAACACAATAAGTTTGCATATCTCCACGTGACTATTTAGGCGTGTACAATGAATTGTCCATGAAATGAAGAACTACTGTCCCTGTACAATAAAGAAACCATAAATGTTCTTGCTCAAAACATTTAATTGCTCGTTGGATTATGTTTTTCTTCACCAGATTTCGTGCACGAGTAAATGTCAAGTAACCGTTCGCCAGCGAAGTGACTTGCACACCCCTAGTGCTAAGGAGTGAGCAGCACGTCCTTGAGAACTTATGATCAATGAACTGGAGGAGTCCATCTATTTGACGGGTAAGTCAGCTATGTTTGTGACTTTTATTTCACTCTTCAGAAAAAAATCGATTCGCACGTGCCTTCGATTTATTGGCTTCTCTGTCAATATATTCTACGTGCGATTATTTGAATGTAATAAAAAAATTAATCTTCTTAATGAAACATTAGGTGATGGCAACCTATTAGAGCTGTAGACCCCAGATTAAGAGAAAGAAAGGTTGGCCTAAAACAATTTGGGGGTGGATTATAACAGCGGAAACCAAAACCATGAATCAGAGCTGGTACGTCGCATGAAAGGTGCCTGCAACACACGGGAGGCCTGTAGTAGGGATGGAGGTCGTGGGTGAGGGGGGTGGAGGGTGGGGGAGGAGAGAGGGGAGAAGTAGTTGTATATGTCTTTATCGTCGTCTGTCTATCTTCAGATGTGGGGAGTTGTGACCTTCTTTATTTCATATTTTTGTTGGCAGGCGAAAATCCGGTGGTGGCTTGCCAGGTCAATCCCAGTAGCTGGTACTAATTGTTAAACTTTCTAAACTGTCAAATGTATTATCATGATTCGTGAACCTAATCTAAAGTGATGCTGTCCATTCTTCCCATGATTCAACAATTCTCAGCGATGTAGCTATCTGACCGTTACAAGTTTTATTTTGTCGACATTCCAACTCTCACTCTCTCAACTGTTAATCTAGGGCCTCTTTCAATCTGTCTGATATGAACCGGTCCAAAATCTATTAAAAGCACCTATATAAACATATCATTTGTCTTCAGTCTACGTGTTGTTAAACGACGTATAGAGGTGGGATCTCTTTTGTTTCGTATCTTTTGGCAGGTGAAAATTCCCTTTTGCCTTGCCAGTATCTGTTACCAACCGTTCGGTTAGCCCATGGAATATACGATCGTCTATTGTTGGAACTGGTGGTAGTGGATGTGTAAATTAAAGCAAGGTGGACCCGCAGCCTGTCAGACGCCATCTATGCTGCTCCGCTAACCAAGTAACGAAGACCTGATGTTATAGCCACACAGTCAACTTTTTGCGACATATTCTCTGTGGGACAACAATCCCTAGAATAATTTAAGTAGATTTACTAGAATGTTGTACGAGCAGCGGCCGTTAAAGCTAATCTTTTCGATTTTTAATTGCCATGGGACTTTGCCATTGGTCCTGTCAATATTCCTATATGCTTGTGAGACATGAACAGTTACAGCTGACCTTCATCGAAGGATCCAGAAATGAGATCTTTTCGAAGACTTTTAAACGTCACGTACAAAGATCGAGTTTAAAATGAGGAAATACGAAAATTAATTGTAACAGCAATAGGGCCTTTTGAAGACCTCTTTGGGAAAAGAAGGAAACTCGCTTGGTACGGTCACATATCGAGAATAAATGGTCTTGCAAATACAATCCTGCACGGAAAGGTGCAAGACAGGCGACAAAGAGGCCGGCCCAAAATAAGGTGGGAGGGCAACATAAAAGAATTGACCAATCTCCGACCACAAGAGGCACAGGCAGCGACCGCTGATATAAAAGGGTGGCGTGGAGTTGTGAGGATGCCTTCATGAGTGCCCCAACGACCTCACTGGTAACGAGATGACCTGATCTGACCAACCATGATTTGAACCCACGACCTCTAGCACATGAAACGCACATCTTACATCGAGACAACTGTGTGTATGTTAAAATATTATATATAAGGTCCCCAACAAATGAACGTCGTGTTTGCGTTTTAATACGCCATCATTACCAGCTCGATTTACTTATGTCCTGCCTTCTACATGTTTCTTTCAACTTCGCTTCTCCATGAGTATTAAGGTTAGCCTCCTACTTGTCTTGCCCTGGGAATTCCAGAGCAGTGACTGATTTGTAATGATATCAGCTGGTTTCTGTAATGTGTGTCATATCCATTGCCTACGTTTTCTCTTTGCGCTTAGTCCCACTGACATCTGTCCTGTTCTATACCACAGTTTGACATAAGTGTTGTTATCATACCATTTTATTCTCTCACGTCGGCGCACACATCCATTGATAAAAGCTTAACCCGTTTTAGTTGTACTTTTTCTTTGATCCCCAAGTCACAGGGCATTACACCAGGACGTACACGGCATACTTAATTACTTCCCCTGTCCAAGATACTACGTCACGCTTCATTTTTCTAGTATTCAACCACGGGGATTGTCCTGTCACTGGTACTCAGCAGGACATCCATGCTACAAGTCTCTGGGAGGTTTGGGCAGATCATCAGATGGTCCTGGTCTTGTGTTACTCCACTTGTGTGTGCTTCATCATTTCTGTATCCCCATCTTTACAGGTGTTTCCTACATCGTGATACACCAGTTCGAAGTCTATTTAGTGACTTCCATGTTGCGTAGGGCAGGAGATGGCCAGGCGCAGGTTCTTCCCGTATCTCGATCAAGAGGACCTGTGTCTGGTGTTTCCCAATTTTGATGCATCGATTTTCTGAACTAGTCTGTAGGGGCTGGGTTGACTGTAAGAAACTTCGTAATGACTTTATTCTTGGTCGCTGCACCTGATGGCCTAACATAGGGAATCTTTTTTATCTCTTTCTCTCTTTCTATCTCTGACTCGACAGCTCTTCGTATCGCTGGTGGCTCTATGTCAACTATGGTTCATATTTTTTTTAGTTGGGGGAGGTTTTAGGCATGCAGTGGACACGGCATTAGAGTTGAAGATCTGCATATCTGAATTTATTCCGATTTCCACAAACTCTTTAAAGAAAAAAAAGCTAAGCTCGCTTTTTCCCGTCATCATTTGATATCTCTGTCAGTGCCACCAAGCTTGCCTGTATTACATTTGATATCTCTGTCAGTGCCACCAACCTTGCCTGTTTTATATTTGATATGTCTGTCAGTGCCTCCAACCTTGCTTGTATTACATTTGATATGTCTGTCAGTGCCTCCAACCTTGCCTGTATTACATTTGATATGTCTGTCAGTGCCTCCTACTTTGCCTGTATTACATTTGATATGTCTGTCAGTGCCTCCAACCTTGCCTGTATTACTACTAAGATACCTGACTGCTTCTACCTGTTATAGTACCGTGTCTTCGAGTCTTCTGATGATCACAATGTGATTTCATTCCTATAAATTGTCGTTTTTCTCTGTGTACACTCAGACATAATTTCACTGACAATTCATGACGTATATTTTTTAAATTTTGTATTGTTGTTGTACTGCAGGGATTAGCTTTTTATTAGCTTCCGGTTGGGCGCCGTGACTGGCCACTGACACGTCAGTTTCGGATTGTCTGTAATATTTCATCTTCTTGCAAAACTCGAATGAATTCAAGAAATGTTTTATCGACGGAACACCACACGAAGACCGTACTACAATTGGTATACGTGAATCAAGATACACCTATTTGATAATGTGCCGTATTTTAGTTGTGGTCGAACTCTAAGCCCATCGTCCCCTATTCCCGACAACACGTGAGCGCAGAATCTCTGGGCCGTGCAGCGAAAATGCAGACGTACTCTCGAGGCACCTTGCTGACACTTAGACCGCTGGTGTGTAGGGGTCACTCGTTACCACTGGAGGTGACACGACATCTTGTCTTCCTCAGAGTCCTTGTCAGTGAGAGACCCAAACAAACGTACGGAAAGAAAAGGGACAGGAGAGGTGGTATAAAAAAATGTAGGAAGCCAAGAACAGGGACATCTTTTTTTAGATTTGACCTGACCTGCTCAAGCCTAGCCAGCTAAGCAGTCAACTCGTCATCAGGCTACCATGACAGCAAATGTGCTGAGCGGTGTGGACCGCACAGAACACTGCGAGGCACTTGAGCAGCCGTGGTCATCCACTGCACCCTAGTCCATATCCAGTCGTTCTGACTTGTCTTGCCACTGGTTAAAGTTGGACTGGGGCGAGAGAGGAAGGTCGAGCGAAACCCTTCCTCACTTAAATCAAACTCATCGCGAAAGTCATTCTCTTTTCATGTATCCAGTACTAACACAGTCTAGCCCTGTGACGACGGGCGAGCGGCGAAGCGGAGAGCGTAAGTCCGCTGACAAGCCAAACTACAGTCA